>JAUZSV010257507.1:0-12203 GCA_034780495.1 Parotocinclus cesarpintoi
GGACGCCGCTATAGCACATTTTTTTTTTTTTTATCATATAATCATATCTTATATTAGTCAACTGCTCTATCTGTCTCCACAGTCCCATAATCACAATGAAATCGAAAGTTTTTGCTTTAGGACCTAGGGGTGGCACTGCTATGTGTAAGGGAATTGGTGTCTATGGGAGCGGATGTTGCTAAAGGCAAAATTTATTTATTTAAAACAAAAACATAAAGTAAGGAAACCTGGTGATTTAAGACAGACCTAAAGGAATGGCTTGTTCTCCCTTAAATTAATGACATCAAACAGATATTTTACAGATAGCATATTATAATAAATTAATGATTGATCATAACTCAATAGTATTCTTCTACCTTTAGTTAGATATAAGAAGCTTTTTTGTAAAAGCAGCAGCTCCTTCAAAATCTAGTTCGTTAAGAGGATTTTACAGTTGAAATAAAACATTCTAATTTGATAAAAATCCTATACTTGTTAGTAAAGGCCAGAAAGGAAAATATATTATTATTTACTGCTATTTACTACTATTTATACTATTATTATGATTATTTTTTATATTTTTTAATTATTATTATTGTTAGTATTATTATGTATTAGTTTTTTTTTCTGGATTTAAGAAAAAGTGTACTTACTGCTAATTTTGTTTTATTTCTTTTCGTTGAGGTTTTACCACTATTAGCCACTTGTCCCCTGGCTAGGGATGTAGTGGACTTTGATGTGTTAATATGCCCTTGTGTTAAAATAAATTAAATTGAAATTGCAAAATTAATATTCTGCTGTCACAAGACAATTCAGTCATCCAGGTTATTAAAAATTAATGCAGCTACAGACCAAATGCACATTTGATTGTATCAGTCTATATTTTCAAAAGGAGGGAAGAACCAAAAAGGTAGAGCAAAAGGCTCTCCAATCTACAAAAGAAAATAACTGCGTCGGGGTGCGTCCCAAATAGGGCGAGGCAGTGTGCCTCGGAAGCGCAGGGGGTCAAGCAGGAGCTCAAAAGCTCACTATGAGTGTGGGAGGAAGGCTGCTAGGGGCAGCGTCCCAAATAGGATGACGGAGTGCGTCTCCAATGCGCAAGGGGGCGATCGAGAGCTTGAATGAGAGAGGCGCGAGTAAGAGCCGCTGCGAGTGGCGCAGCCGAGCGTAATGAAGCCCCGGAAAAACCCTGAAGATTAATCTCTCAATCTTTAATATACCTCGGGGGTACCCCCTTACCCATCCGTCGGCGTTAAATGTCCCGGGATGTCTCCAACTAACCGTAAAGAAACTGAAATGGCGGTTACGTTACGACGGCCCGATCGCGATGACGAACAAAGCGTGATGACGTGGCAATGCGGCGCGCTGAGACTCGCGCTTAAATAATAAGTTCACCAGGTGAACCTGATCACCTCGTAATGACCAAAGGAATATAAATCGTGTCATGGATCGTTCCGTAACGCAGACCTGGAATGGTGGCGAGGCAAACGGGAAAACGCGGTAAGTCTCCTAACAAGGAGCTTACCTTTAGACCTCTCTAACCCCTATTTATAAATCACTCTTGCTGGTCACTGCTTTGACTTGCAATCACTGTTTCTCTTTGGGAGGAACTGCTGAAATGGTTTCTTGTCGATGATTTTTAGAGTCATTAGACTGACAGACCTGAAAATTAGTCATCTTTTGATTATTAATTACTCTTAGTTGCCTCATGTTGATTTGAAATTTCACATAAAAACAATACATAAAGCTATTTATCAAAAATCCTAATATGACATAGCTTTGCAACTGATGTAATTGTGGTTGTCAGTTTGAAATCAATACCCATACATTTTTCTAAAGCTTTCCTCACAATAAGTTATCCCTTTTCTTTTGACACATGATAATTAGTAGAAACACAATATAGGAACGTGTGGTGGGAGTGATTGGAAGACCCTGGAGAATTTGCAGAATTAGGTCATCACAGAATAACAAAATCTCCATGCAAAACATAGTAATGAGGTACAAGGTTTTGCATACCCCTAGTACTTAATTGATCAATGACAGCTTGCAGTATTTTGTGATAATTGTAGCTAAGGCTGTTTTATTACATGGTTAAGCTGCCCATTCTTATTGGCAAAAAGTCTTGGATGACTTGAAGCCTATACATAGCTTCTACTGTAGGCTAATTAAAGCAAATTGTCCTCCAATATTTTATAATAACATTCTGTATTCATTTTAGCATAATTTTTGACCATATAATAGCTCATACAAACCAAAAACATAATCAAATCCACCTGCATTCTGCATTTAGCATTGAGTGGGGAAAATAAGTATTTGATACACTGCCAATTTTGCAAGTTTTTTCACCTACAAAGAATGGAGAGGTCTGTAATTTGTATTTGTAGGTACACAATCACTGTGAGAGACAGAATCTAGAAAAATCAGAAAACCAGATTGCACACAGAAAGGGCCCAGGCTACTCCACCTAGGAATGGAACCCGGACCAGCAGTGCTACCCACCGAGCCGCTGTGTGCCCCTAAATAACAATAACAAACAAATGAATAAAATGTTATATAAAACAAATATTTCACTAAGACATAATAATTTAACAATACCACATGTACCACAATTATTTCATTAGACACTTTGCACAACCTATCTTTGCCCATAAAACAGCACTTTGTTTCATTACAGTACAAATCTGTTATCTTATAAGGCTGGATAATACAGAGCAGGAACTCTCTTTAAAGAATCTCTCCAGATCGTCAAGGGTCCACTCATGATGACTCGTCTCTGTAGCATCAAATCACATGTTTTCTTTGGTGTTTAGATCTGGGGAACAAAATACCACTTGTATGACACCTTGCGTATCACAACTACAACTGTCAAATCAGTCACATATAATGCAGTCAGAGGTGTGACACCATGCTTAGTTGTTAATGTGATTTAAGAAATACAAAATCTTGCCTTGTTATGGAGTTTCTGAGTAATAAAATGGAGCAACTGAGTATTAAAATGCAGACAGAAGATACTTAACCATGTTAAATTTAAAAAAGTAAATAGTATAAATAAAATCTTTAAAGAACATTCTTAGCCTGAATATTTGTTTTTCACTTTTATGATATATTCTGTGTAAAGATAAATTCAGTAGTTAAGGATTAATATGTATGTTAATCTGTATGTTTGTGTTTATCAGATTTATGTTTAAACAGTGGTTTAAATTCTATCTGAATTTTTGGAAGGAGAGACCAGCTCTTAGGTATTTTGATATGGCCCAATCTTTGCCCTTCTTTAAAATAAAAATTGGACACTCTTGCCATGAAGTTCATATGCCCTTTGGGGTAACAGGCTGGTGGGATTGTAAGTTATGTTTGCATATGTAAGTTAGTTATCATATAAAAATAAAACAACATAAATAGTTCCTATAGGTTACAAAGTTTAACAGAACTGCCTCAGCATGTGTGCCTACCACATGGCTGATCTAAAAACAGCAGGCAACTCAAAATGGTTGCACTAACAGCTCAGAACTTTCTCTGGCACCAGATCTGATCACCAGTCAGGAAATTCTGCAGGCTTCTGTCTTTTGTGGTGCTCTCATTCTCCCTTTCTGTATGCTTTCCTTTTCCAGACCTGGAAATTTTAATTAACGTAATGCATACAAATCTGACATGACTGGGAACAGACGGCTGGTAAGATATTGCTGATTTACTTGTTCAACCATTGCTTTTCCTTTCCTTCATTTCCTGCAACAGAAAATAAAGGAACATGGCACAGAGAGCACATGGTAAGTGGGTCAGAACAGTGCATCCACCTTTACATTTACTTAAATAGCATTTGGGTTAGTCTTAACTATATATACCTATATAAACTACATATATATGCTATGAATTACCTGAAGATTTCACAAACTTGGTTAAATCTGATTTTTTGAATATGTCATTCAACAAAATAGTTCATGAACAGTGCCAGAATGAATATATATTCTGTTACATTTGTCATAGTGTTTCATACAAATAAAGGACAAATATATCTTTCTTTGTACGAATAGCTCATAATGCGTAATTTGGGGTTAAACTAGGTGACCAGGACAAAACCTCCACATATTGTTTGCTGGATGTAAACACTAAGACAAAATGAAGCAAATTCTCTAAAGAACAACAAAGCAGTTACACAAACTTTGGGATAGTCGAGGGAAGGCAGAACATTATACAAGGAAAAAATGGCCCGCTAGAAAGAAATTTGAAATCGGTGAAAAAAATATTAAGAATGAACCACTTGATCAATAATCCATTTATTTGATTGTTTTGTACATTATACAAAGACAGAAAAAATCCCATGAAAACCAAATAAGGAAAACTTCATCTGCTTTTTTTAACATGGCTACAGATTTTTTTTGGCAACTTCAGGGCCAAAACTGATAACCGTTTATTTAAAAATTTGTTGATTGTTTTTGAAATACTGAGAGAAAACATGAATTTCCTGGAACTGAACTACTTTCTACCAAATCTTGAAGCTGTGAGTGAAAAACAAGTAGAACAATTCAACCAACTCATCAATACCATAGAAGATAGATAGCAAGGCAGATGGAACTCAAACATGATGGCAGACTACAGCATGACAACCCTGAACATAACTATTCCAGGGCATAATTTCACTAACGATTAACATTTACATGTGTAAGTGTTTTGCATAAGACAAATATAGTGCTCACAAAAATTTGAGGATTTCAAAATGAAATATCTAACAGTTAAATATCCCCTAATTTTTTGTAAATAGTGACCATTACATGCTATCATCACTTTAGAACTTCTTAGTACCCTTAATATTTGACTTGATAATCTTTAATCAGAAATTTAGGAATTGATATTTATTATCAATGTATTGATTTCTTATTTATATAAAATGTACATTTACACCTCAATAACATTTGTTATACTTATTAATAAAATTCCAATCTATTTTCATTAACTTTAAATAATTATTTCAGCTCATTAATTTTTTCAGCTCAAAGAAAATGAATGCAATTAATAAAATATCCTTTGTTGTTAAAGTCACATTGATGTTAAATTGTTAAAGTATTTTCAAAGCTATGCATGGCTGGTCAAAACGCCTTTTCTGGGGGATAAACAGTGCTGGTACAAGAGGTGAGAAGAAACCAAACTTTTATTCTAAATTCCAGTGTAACCAGAGGCAAGGAATCAACCTTATATTATTTATGACCCATTAGCCTACGAAAGACAAAATTTATATTTAAATTTATTTATATTTTATATTAAATAAATCAATGGGAGACACTGCAGTATCATTGCTAACTTTTTAAGTGTGCTACAGTATCCTTTATTATCAAGTTTTTTTTTTTTGCTTGTTTACTTTGTATATTTTATTTTGTTTTGAGTATGTCCTGTCAATTTTCTTAATTTTGTATTTAATGGTTATTAATTTAAAATTCACAAACAAAAGACAAACGGGTTAGAACTTACTTGTTCGGTCTAATAATAATAATAATAAATTAGATATTATTAGTATATAGCATCCATCAAATTACCACATATTAAATTTTGCAATTTGCAATTTGGATTTCGTTATTTATACAGGTTAAGTGTATACATGGTAAGTGTTTATAGGTCGCATTAAGTATCCTTTAGTGTGTGACAAATTAACATAGACCACATTTTTTTCTGCAGTCAGAAGTAAAAAAAGAAACCATGACACACAGACCTGCATGTGTGTACCACTGTACTCTGAGGTAGTTTGTGTTTGAGATTCTGAAAACCTTATGGTAAAGCACCAGGGAACATTTTCACTAAATGTATATGTTAATTATGCACATTAGTCATCTTCATATTCCTATACAGTGATCTCACTAAATGTACATTAAATGTCCAGAATACACATCAGGAGAGGTCTGGTCATTCTAAGATGAAACATTGCTCTCCACTTTCCAACAACCAGAAATGCCACAGCTGATGAAAAACTAATATTACTGTGTATTTCATCATAAATGAGCTGACAAGACTGTTAGCAGATTAGGAAAAAGCTGAATGCACATAAGGCATTTCTCTCAGACAGACTGAAGAAGGAAGGAAAGGAAATGTTTCCACCCCCCACACTCCTAAATGCAATTTCAGTAAATGTCAGAGAAGTGTGTTCATGTGCACACACATACTGTAATGGTCTGGCATTTTGCACATTCTATTTATGAGCTGAAATAAAGTGTTTTCTTAATGCACTGTAATGCATATAAGTGTAAACCTAGAATATATGCATACTCCACCATGTGTCCTGTGCTTTAATGCAAGCTTTGCAGGACTACCTGCCTGCACAAAACCCATACAAAAAACCCTAGAAAACTAAATCAAGTCATCACAGACCTGCACAAGAGCTATTGGTCAGAGACACACTCAGTCCTTTCATCATCTGGTCTTGATTGAATTGTTTATTATGGCAAATGAAGAGTCCAATTAGACGAAGCATTGGAACAATAAACCATGCATCATAATCAACATGAAGAGGCTCTGGAGATGGCTGCTGACAGAGGAAAAAACAAATGTGGACATATTGGAGTATCCCTGGAACATTCAATAATTATATGAAAAACAACAACAGAAAAGTAAATATATCACAGTGCCTTACATGACTGGATGGCTTTCTAGAACTGGTCACTGCAAACAAGCAAAAATGTTTATTTCTGGGTTTTAGTTTATATAAATGTGTTATCTAAGGTTTTAGCTTATTATGTCATAAATGAAAAGTTTCATAAAGTAAATCAGAAAAATATTTACATACATATGTCAATTCTGATCAAGATATAATGAGCAAACACACATGGTGTTCACAATAAAACATGGCTGGCATATTCAACATGCAAGCATAAAGCACTACAAATCAGCTAACTGAACAGTTGGGCTCAAAGCCTATCACTGCTATCTGTAGTCAGCTTTCTTACACAGCCATTAGGCTTACCCATAATGATGGCATTGAAAGCCCCATCCCAAACAGTTGTGGTTAATTTTCCAAAGTGACATGTATTGATTAACAGAGTGAAATACTCTGCATCAATGTTACATGACAGACAATATGGTATAAGCTATAAAGTGCCTGCTCAGGCACATCTAGCTTTCCAATAAAAAAACTCTTTATTGCAAATCTATAGAGTCCATGATTTAACCCATGCTGTTGCGTTTAACTCTCTTGTCACTTTGACATGGAGAAAGAAGTAAACTGGCTCTTTATGGATATTTATTTAAAGACAGTGATCACAACACTTTCAACATTCCTTATGTCTTCCTAAATGTAGTGCTGTTTTACAACGTCAAACAAGCATTGTTCCAAAATTTGTATGTTTTTTTTATTTCAGCCATGTTCATTAGTGCATATGTGTATATTATCTGCAACATAAAGATTAATTAACTTTCATCAGAATATTTCTCATTGAAATGAAAGATTGTCAATCAGTGCATCGTGTGAGTATGTGTAAACAGATTTGAATAAGAATCTTAGGTTTGTCCAATAAATGTCACACAGTGCCCCCTAGCTATATTTGATTGTTTGTATATTTTGTGACCTACTAAGAAATCGTAAAGTAAATCAGAATAAACAGCCATAGTAATACAAGTAGTGCAAATTAGAGCTTAATAGAAAGTTAATATATATATATACATTACAGATAAATACATTTTAATGTATATAGCACATAGGCATATAGCACAAAGGGGTGAATTGCATGGGAGCTCCCAGGTATAGAGCAATCAAAATAGCTGGAGCAGCAATTTAATTAGATCAGCAGTCTTATGGCAAGTGGGACAAATCTGTTTTTGAACCTGGCTGTTCTGCTATGAAGACTGCAGAAACTTCTTCCAGAGGCCAGAAATGAGAACAGTCTGTGGTGATAGTGACTTGTTGCAATGTTCTTTATGGGTGTAAGTGAGGTCATAATGATTCTCGCTGTCTCTACCATCCGCTGCAAGGACTTCCTGTCAGAGGCACTTGGGGTTCCTGCCCAGACAGTTATACAACTGGCCAGTATGCTCGCCACAGTGCCTTTGTTAAAGGTTGTGAAAAGCGGCGGGGGGGGAGTTGTGCTCTTCTCATGCGTCTCAGGATGTGAATGTGCTGCTAAGCTCTTTTGACCGGAGCTTAAGTATCAGTGAATAGGGTAAATTTTCATTATCTGTACCCTCAGGAACTTGATTTTCTCCACTGCTGTCTTTTATGAGGAGTGTTGTATGGAGCAGTAGGCAAACTGGTATGGGCCAAATGAACGAGGAAATTTGAAGGTAATGTAATGTTTTACCAGCCTCTTGAAACTTCATCATGATTGGGCTGAGTGCAACCGGGTGGTAACCGGGTTCTCTGGACATCCACCATATCTAGACAGAGTATCAGGGTGAGGAGAAGATTTCTACACTGGTATTAAGCCCCTCAAACCTTCCAAAATATTTATTTATATCGTTGAGATTGGTGATGTTATTCTGAATGCCTTGACACATTTGTCTTGTGTTTGAGGGATACTGGAAGAAATTCTGCACCTTTTGACCATGAGCATGCTTTGCGACTCCAATGGCACGGTTCAGGGTGGCTCTAACTGTTATAAGAGCCACCACATTGTCAGATTTAAAAAAGGTGTTTTATGCTTTCATACCTCTCTAGTCATCCAAGGTTTATCCAAATGCTTCTGACTCTACTGCCCTAAAGACAGCAATGAGAGGAGTTGACATTGACAATGCAGTGAAGCTGTGAGCTGCAAGGCCTAAGACAGTCTAAGACTGTCAAGTGCTGTAACTGCTAAAAGATATGATGACCATTTTCTCAGTGCATTTACAGAGAAAGAAAGTACTGCACTTTTCCTCCATGCAGTCAGTGCTGAATTATAATACCTCTTTATCCAGAGCCTTTGACAAATGTGCAAAAAAGTATGGTAAGTTATAAACAGACTTGGGCAAATGTTTGAAAACAGGTTTTCTGACTTTGATCAACTTGAGCCATCTGCGTCGTTCATTTCAAAAACTTTTATGCAAGTGGACATTCAACTTGGATTCTGGGAAGATTCATCCTTTGCAAAATGACCTCCACCTCAAAGCCCATTTTGACCTCAAACTCCCTTGTAGACATAAAAAGTACAAAGGTGTATGTACAGCAGCTATGAAAGTTGCCTGCCTTTTAGGTTCAATCTATCTCTGTGAATCAGCATTTTTAAACACAGCACATGCCTTACTGATGCACATCCAGACTTTCTCACAGTTTCAGTGTCAAATTATACCCTAGATTACAGTACACTGGAGAACAGCATGCAGTGCCAGGCTTCCCACTAACAGACATTTACAGACAAAGAAAGAGATGACAGTGACACACTGTGGCAACAATAAAACATTCGAACAATAAAAAATGTAAAACATGTAGCAGATCTGTTTATGTGCTAAAATGCTACAGATTTGATGTTTATTTAAAATGTGATGTGATTCATTAAAGTGTTAGAGTTGATGTTTTTTAATTTGTACAAATTTAATTTGTACAAAATACAAAGTTTATAATTTGTTTAAAAATGTTACATTCATAGTCATTAGTTTAAACTGGACATGATTCTAAGGTGTGATATTTAATGATTAAAAGGTTAAAGAAGTGATCATTTGTAAATAAAGAAATAAATATATTTATAAAAATATCAGAGATGGAATAACTAATGTTTTTATATGCAGATTGATTGAGATTACCATATATAAATAAGGTTGCATGTTTAAATATACAGTGGAAAAAATGTAAGTGGTCAGGAATTTTATCATAGGTACACTTCAACTGTGAAAGACAGAATCTAAATAAAATCCACAAAATAACATTGTATGATTTTTAAATAATTAATTTAAATGTTCTTGCATGAAATAAGTATTCAGAATAATAGAAAAACAGAACTCTCCAGATCTTTCTGGTTTCAGGGATGTCACTGGGCAACATTGAGATTCATCTCCCTAGAAAAATGTTATGCTAGATTCAGGTCTGGAGACTGGCTAGGTCACTCCAGTACCTTGAAATGCTTCTTACGGAGCCACTCTTTAGTTGCCTTTCCTGAGTGTTTCGGGTCACGGTCATGCTGGAAAACCCAGCCATAACCCTTCTTCAATGCTCTTATAGAGGGAAGGAGGTTGTTGGTCAAAATCTCACAATATATGACCCCATCCATCCTCCCCTCAATATGGAGCAGTCGTTCTGTCCCCTTTGCAGAAAAGCAAAAATTATGATGTTTCCACTGTAGGCTTCATGGTTGGGACATGTTCTCATCCTTCTTCTGCCTCCAAATATGGGAAGTAGCGTTCATACCAAAATGCTCTATTTTGGTCTTATCTGACCACATGGCCTTCTCTCATGCCTCCTCTAGATCTTCCAGATGGTCACTGGTGAACTCCAAATGGGCCTAGACATTTTCTGGTGTGAGCAAGAGGACCTTTCATGCCTTGCAGGATTTTAATCCATAATGGCGTAGTGTGTTACTAACAATCAACCTTGAAACTGTCTTCCCAGCTCTCTTCAGGTCATTGACCAGGTCCTCCTGTGTAGTTCTGGGCTGATTGCTGACCTTTTTCAGAATCATCCTTACCCCACGAGGTGAGATCTCGCATGAAGCCCCAGATAGAAGATTGACACTCATCTTGTGTTTTTAACATTTTCTAATATTTGCACCAACAGTTGTTGCCTTCTCGCCAAGCTTGTGGTCCTGTAGCCCATCCAAGCTTTGTGCAGGTATTTTGTCCCTGGTGTCCTTAGACAGCTTTTTGTATAGTGAATAGGTTGGAATGTGATTGATTGAGTGTGTGGACAAGTGTCTTTTATGTTCAAACAGGTGCAATTAATACAGGTAATGAGTGCCGATTTGGAAGGGTTCTTAAAGAAAAACTATAAACTTTAAACTGTAAAAATCCTTGTACCAAATACTTATTTTCCACACTGTATCTGTGTTTTGTACCATGGTAAATTTTTGTTAATGTTCATCAGACAGTCTCTTTACAAATCTAAATATTGATTATTATTATTATTATTATTATTATTATTATTATTATTATTATTATTAAAGTGCAACTATGTTATTGGGTAAGTTTGTATTTAAGTAGCCCTTTATATTACTCGGTACTCTCAGTCCTAAGAAGGTTGGTGACTCCTGGTCATAGTCCTAGTGTGAGTGAGTGTGTGTACGCCTTGTGCCATGCAATTGGATTGGCACTCTGTCAAGGGTTGGTTCCTGGCATGTGTCCTATGCTGAAAGTTGTGATGTTCCACTGTATTCATCTGACATGCAAATGAATGAATTAGGCTGTATGAAGTTTAAAGCCAGATCATGCCTGTAACCAGTATTCTTTATCAAATTGATGAACAGAACTGGATAAATGCAGTTTTTTAACATATGACATAAATTTGTAAAAAGGCATCACCTTAGGAGTAAAGAAACTGAAATATTCAGCAAGTATATAGTGAAAGGTTTGTTCTTTTTATTCTTTCTCATTTGCATACTATCAGCAAGTCTGTCCTCATATAACAAGAAAAGAAGGAGCTGGAAAAAAGTCTGTCTTAAGCCAGTACGAGAGAGAATAATCTACTTGATGCTTTGTGACAAGAACAACATAGTGAAGCTCAGGTAATGGCTTTGTGCACATAAATAACCTGTCCCTGAGAAATCCATGAGAGCTTGCCATGCCTTAGACAAGAGCAGTTTTTGACAGAATTCTATTATCCAGGTTACAGTTACTGAAAGTAATGTTTCACAAAGCTGCTAAAGGGTCTCTAAGCAAACAGCTGGAAAACCATGGGCAAGGTGATATCAAGCCTACAGCAGGTTATATAGATATATTCATAGAAATTCATAGAAATAACAATCTTAAATTAAAGCTAGGGTTACTTAACATTAGATCACTTACAAGCAAAGCATTGATTGTAAATGAATTAATCGCTGATAAACACTTACTTTGTATTACCAAAACATGGAGTAGACCAGATGACCAGATAAAATGTATATAAAATTATATAATAAAAAAATATATAATTATAGAATTAATTATTCTCTTGACATCATTGGCTTAAACATAATGAAGTTTAAGAGTGTTCGTAACTGCGGCAATAACACTAATAGAGTTTACAAATTTATGTTTAGATAGCTTGACTGCAGTCCTGCTACTGGCCAGCTAAGACCGTACTTCCTAAATAGTTTTGGTAGACATCTACTTAACGTTTGTTGGAGGTACAGTAGAGGGCAGTAACTCTC
>JAUZSV010257616.1:0-19928 GCA_034780495.1 Parotocinclus cesarpintoi
ACGTTCTCTATACGTGTAAATCGTACAATAAAGGTTTAATAAACATTTAATATGTTACATAGCACGTCCCATCTTGTAATATAGGGCATGTTCGTTTAATCGGACCAGCCGGTTATTAGGACCAAAACGATCGTGTCCCAATGTGGTCCCATTAATCGGATTCGACTGTAATTGTGTTGATCTGACCTACTCAAGCACTATTAGGTGTCAGCCATGTAATGAACACAATTGCACCGCTGAATGTCCCAGCAGTTGCCTCTATTCTCATAGTCAAAGAAAGTGTCTAACAGACAGGGAAGCATGTCTGAAGCTTACCAGTGCTCGGGTACTTTAAGTCCAGGGAGTGGGGGTTTGGGAGGAGGTGATATTGCTACAGACGGGACGTCCGCCAGGGCCTCTGTGGAACGGTTCAACGTGGAGGAGTTGGTCAAGCTCTCATCTTCTGTTTCTATCACAGGAGGTTCTGGAACGCTGTAATTGTATTCATGTTAAAAGCATGAAATGCATTAAAAAAAAAAAAAAAAAAAAAACCCATACAGAATTCCATTATTTGTTTATCAAGATCACTTGTTTGAATTAGGCAACCATCAAACAAAACCAGCAGCAGCATGTCTGAAGCATAACTACACAGTAAAAACATTTGACTGCGAGCACAGATGCGCTATTACTATGATTAACCAAACTTTTAATACATTTTTTTCTAGCAATCTGGACATGACTTACCCCAGTGCTGAATTTAGTTTGTCATTCAACAACATCAAATTTTGTCAGCAATCCAATCTGCGTGACCATGTACTTAGGTAGTCGCAGAATAAACTTTTGGCTTTGTGTGTGTGTCATAAGCAATAATCTACAGTGCTAAGATCCAATAATCTCAGAAGTGTCAAAACTATTTTCATTATGTTTTTGAAGTTTCTTTTTGTAATTCCTGTAACTATATACTGCATATCAGTAACTCCAGAAAATGTTTGGTAGGCTTTTCGGTGATATTTATTCTGTGCTGTGTTTAACACCAGAAATGCCCTAGATTCTGCACGAAAATGTCCAATGGAAAGAAAGCATCCTTGGAATAAGCGGGCGGACCTGCCAACCTTATCGGGTTATGCTAGTGTGCATGAGCAGAAAGAAAAAAAAACACGCCTGAAATCCGACTAATAATGACCACGCTCTGAGAAATCCAATTACTGAAATAAAATCCAGCTCTGTTTATCAGTTTATAGAGCACAATTTCCAGACCGTAGTCCTATCTGGGAAATCGATTATGCTGATTACAATGTTGCTATACCACACCAATTAATTCCTATATAATATGCATCTGATCAAAGCTTACTTTAACAACAGAGTTGTACATACATTATTTTTGTTTTAATAACTGATCGTCACTCTCACACTGAAGCAGGTCGTCTGCATTGGGCTTTTATTGGGAGACAATTTGCTTCTTTTGGGCTTGTTTCTATCGTGGGCAATTGTAAGAAACTACTTCCCAGGTCATCCAACTTGACACTAATTAAGCTGGTTTGCTTATGAAGTCATTCATGTTAGTGTTGATGACTTCATTTATTCATTGTCTTATCTACTTATTCTACTCAGGGTCATGAGAGAGCTGGTGCCCAGGCGACCACTGGTGCCCTTTTCTAGCGCAAGGCAGGAACAACCCCAAACAGGGCACCAATCCATCACAGGGCACATAGACACATTCACACACTAAAGGGTACTTTGGAGTACTTAGGAAAAACAAGTCATACGGTCAGTTTTATTACACCATTGCTGTTACTACTATTATTATTATTAATACCGTTATGCTGTTTCATTACTCTTAATGTTAATCACATTAGTCCGTATTATCCTCTGTTTACTGGCTCATAAATTTAGCGTATCATTTATGCATAGCTGTGGTGTTTCAACCAAACTTTTGGTAACTTTTCCCGTTTAGTCCTGGTCCATGTTTTAGTGGAAAGTGTGGAGCGGTTCCAGATTTGGCACTGGCACATCGTTGAAGGAAAAAGGCTCAAAATGACAGCCATTATCTAATGCCAAATGCCAAGCTTAATCCCCTGCTAGCCCAGTAAGCCGTACCTCTTGGAGTTGGTGACTGATGGGACGGTTTTGGCTGTGGGCGAGCTTGGGGAGGGGTGCTGCTGTTTTTCCATAACCAGCTTTACCAGCTCCTGCAGGAAACAACAGACCGATATATTCCCGAATATAAAACTATTCATCTCAACAACACCAAGCACAGAGTTTTGAATAAGTCGGACAAGTGGCCTGTGCCAATCCAACACAGCACCGACAAGAGGGATAGAGAGCAGTGATGTAAAAGCATTACCTTCACCCCATCAAGGACTGCTTTGATGATGCCGGTTACAGTTGGAACGGTTTCCTTGTCCTCCAGGTCCACGCCCTCCAGCATCACCTGATCGGACCAGCGAATTAGATTTCCAAGACTTTGACATACTCGACTGAGACAAGAGTTCACGGCAGAGCTGCACAAAGAACAGCACAAGATGTTATGTGTAAAAGAAGCCAACTGTGTGCTTCAGTCATGCTTATGGAGGTACTGCTTCATCGTGAAGTACAAGTTCATAGAGCATTATTCATTAAAAAAAAAATTATTCAAGCAAAGTGGTATCTCAGTTCTAGGTAATTCGCTCCGAAAGGCTATCAGTGACGAGTACTGAGCAAATTTTTCCCATGAGGCATAAGGTAAATTGAATGAATATGAAAAACACAAGTAAAACCAAGAAAATCTGCGCTGTATAAGACATCAGGTGCATTAATGGAGTTGTACGGGAGCTCGCCGAATTACAATGGGGTTACATTCAGACAAATCCATCATGAGTTAAATGTATCATGAAATAAGGAGTTTAATATAGTCTGTACTGTATCACAGCAGAGACAAACTTGTTTTTTAAAACCCTTGCATTGATCTACAGTTGGCAAAATCATGATCACAAAGCTTATTTTATAATAAAGCATAGAAAAAGCTCATGTCATTGACTGAGAAACGGATACAAAAAGAAATGCAAAAGCAAAACACTATCTATTGTGGAACTCGTTAAGCTAACTATAGCCTGACAGTGTTCAGGAACATTCAGTTCCTTTTAGAACTCATTGGCACTCATGTGCACTAAGAATACAGTACAATGTTCCGTCGGTTATGGCGAAGGTTACGTTCCAGGACCACCTGATAAACGAAAATCCGCGAAGTAGGGACGCTATATTTATTTAAGTATTTATACACTGTTTTAGCCGTAGAACTTGTAGAACGTTTGGGTAACACCGTAGGTCTTGAATGAATTCAGTCTTTAATGAAACTTTCACAAACAGAGAACACAACACCGCAGATAAAAACATGTCATTTTGGCAAGTAGAGACTCAGACGGGCGATGCTCTAGTCTTACTTCTCGTTTTTGGTGAGTAATCATCCGCTGAGAAAATGTAATGTAAACCGAAATATTTTATTATTTATAACATTCCTTTATTGTTAGAAATATTTTTTAAATATTTTTTAATACATTTTGTGATTTTTTTTATGTAAAAATTTAAAGTAAAAAGAAAATCCGCAATATATTTTTTCCATTAATATTTTTTTAAAACCTGTGATGCACCGAGGCCGCGAAAGGTGAACCGCATGGCGAGGGAACACTGTACTGCAGTTTAATTAAAGGTAGGTGAAAAATAAAGACAAACGTGATCTGCACCAGCTGAGCGCTATTGTGAATCTGAATCACTGAATCACTGTGTACTGAATCATAAATCATGAATGAGCAAACGTGCCGAATTCCTGGCAAATGACTGGTGAGCTGAGGTGGTTGATAATCGAGATACCACTGTATGGCTTTATCTTCTTCAAAGAAAGCAGATGAGAAACCAGCAGCATGCACCTGTTCTGAATCTTGGGATCAAGTTGCACTATTGGTACCACAGCCTCCAACACTTTACTGGCAGAACGGGGAAGGATTTCAAGAACTTTTCTGTCCACAACCATCTTATCAATGATGGTCTTGAAGAATCGCAAGGCACTGACCACCTCCTTCTCCAGCTCTTCCAACCGACTCAGAGTCTGACATTAGAAAAGAGTCAGAAAGAGCGTTTCAGTTTAGCACAATAAATAAGGGAAAAGTCAGCATGTGAGGAACGAGCTTACAAAGGTACCTTAGTTTCCTTCTTCTCCGGAGGCGTGACACCTCGCTCCACTGAAGGCTTGGGTGGTTTCTTTGAAGATGTCCGTTTTGGCTTTGGGGAGTGAAATTTGTCTATTAACTTCATTGTGAAGGTGGACAAGTTGGAGCGCTGGGAATCTACAGAGGCAGAGAGAGACAAAAAGTGAGAAGGGAAAAACAGAGCTAAAAGATACAACAAAAGATACAACAGAACACAACAGCAAACTATATCAAAAAGTACTGGAATCTTAGCCCACACATCTGACCTCTGCTTTAGAGGCATTAGCAGGAGCATTTTTGTGAAGCAAACTCCATTCACTTAATGTCTTTCCCCCAAAATATTTGTACATACAGTATATGACATGATAGTGCTGGGCGATACGACCACAAACCAATATCACGATTCATTGCACAATTTGCCTCGAATATGATTAATAAACGTTTGTATTTCTTAGTGGTTGTTTTTGTTGTCGTTTTTTCTGCCCTCATAGTTCACTAATAATGTTTGTACTGTAAAAACTGGAATTTTGTATCTAATGAAAAACTGCATAATGCACAATTTTACCTATTGCTGGTTGTTTACTGAGCCTTTTCATATTGTTTAGCATTTCTGAGAAATAAAAAAAAAAAAAAAAAAAAAAGTGTTTACAACAGCCTTAGAATTAAAATCGCCATGTGTCGTAACAAATGGTAATGTGCATATGGTAATGCATATGGCAATATGAGTGATCATGCCCTCTAGTGGTCAAGAAATGCAATTGCAGTAGATGACATAAAGCAGAAAGACTGTGACATCACCAGTCTTTACGATCTCTACGTAACTGCATCATGATGCACCAAATCCCCATGATGATTTAAGAAAGCTTAACATCTTATGCAAGATAGTTACACAAATAAACAAACAAACCCTCTATAGCACTATTCAATCAGTTTCTGAAAATGTAACCAATATTTTTTAACACACTGAAACAAAGTTTTCTTTTTAAGTGTATTATTTATTGTGTTTTTAAATGACATAGATAATACTTTTGATATTTGGTATTGATGGATATTATTGTCTAACACATTATTCACAAGAATCTAGGATATTTTTAAGCGAATATGAAGAGGATCCCACAAGAACTGCTGGACAATCTGATCCTTGCTTTCAAACAACTTTCTTTGACTTTTCATTTTCTGATCTTGTTTAATAACTATTTTTTTTACTCATATTCATTTTGAAATATCCCTTCGTTTTTGTGAGCAGTGTACTTCTCTCACTGTAAGGCTGCGTGCAGTGCACAGACTCGCACGACCCCTCGTACTTAGTACATAGAGAGTTCTTTAAAGCCATATTCACACTCAAAGGTGTCCTCTGAGAACTGATGAAGGATTACAGGATGACTAACACAAACTGTGCGACAACAGATGAGCTCTACAAGGTGATGCAATAAGGAAAATGTGCACAGTGAGTTACTGAGCGTGAACTCCAGCAGCACCGATTCACTCATTCCAGCAGAACAAACTACCACACCGTTTTTTGAACAGTGTATTATGATGTCACATTATTATTTATTAGACTTCAACCAGGCATCTTTTTCCCAGCTGAATCTTTGGAGAACGACAAGAAGTTGCCTGGTCCAATACGTGGACGCATGATCCTGGCTAACTAGGGAACTGTTTCCAGTATGCCGTTCCATGCAGCGCCCAGTTACCGGTTTGTTTATTCTGCCATTTCAGCGACACGCACAAGGTTGGATCTACACGAGGCCAGACTTTAAATTGCCTGTTACTCGGATGTCCCTACTTAAGAATCTACTGAGGAGGGAGGGGAAAAAATAAAAAGAAATCTTTATTTTTCAGCACTTTTCAATTTCTCGAGGACTATGTGGAATCAATACAAGTAAGGAGGAAGAAATAAATATACATTTTTATTAATTAAAAAATATATTTAACCCACAATTAAATAAAAGTGAATCTGGAACAAAATTTAATGAACAGAAGAAACCCGTTGGCTCTCAACCAGAGGGCGAAATAGCTAAAAATAAATAAATTAAAAAAATAATATATATATAAATAATTTTTTCCCATTTTTTTTTATTTCGACAATAAACAAAGTCTTGCCTAATCATATATACACACTCAAGTCAATGGCAATTCAGTGTAATCAATTAACCTAACATGTCTTAGGACTGTGGGTGGAAACCGGACTACCCGGAGTAAACCCACGTCGGCACTGGGAGGACATGCAGACTCCACACAGAAAGGACTCCACCCTTGGATTGAACTCCGGACCTTCTTGCTGTGACGTTCAATGTGAGTTAGGACTGGCTCCCAAATGGAAAGAAATGTATTCCTAGACCCTCTGAGTGAGTATTTGATCTTTTCCAACTGAATAAATTGCATTAGATCGCTCAACCACATTGATGCCTTGGGAGGTTGTTTTGACAATATTCTTCTGCGTGCCAGCAGTGTTGCAAAAGCAATGATGCTTTTATTTCTTTTCGTCCCTATCCCATCGGCAACACCAAATATGGCTGCCAGTGAGTTAGGACGAAAGTCGACATTAAGCGTCTCCGACAGGGTATTAAAAACCACAGACCAGTAGGTCGCCAGAGCAGGGCACGACCTAAGCATATGTGTCAAGTTAGCTGGAGTGTTACTGCACCTATCACAACGTGCATCCAAGTTTGGATACATTTCAGCTAGACGCGCTTTAGAAAAATTAGCCCTATGCAAAACTTTGAAATGTATTAGACTCAGCCTTGCACACAACATGCTATCGTTTACTCTTTGTAAGGCACAACTCCAAGTGTCTTCACCCAGCTCCTTTCCCAACTCACTCCCCCAGTCCCCTCTGATCTTCCCATGGGTAACATTTTGAAATGAAGCTATACGTTCATGTATCCTTGAGATCAGCCTTTTGGATTTAAATGGAATCTCTAGTATATCATCTGCTGCCGAATACAAAAACATTGGGGTCTTGACTTCGAAGAAAGTGGCGAATTGGAAAATACCGAAATAAGTTAGACCGATGGAGACCAAATTTTCGTGACAAATCCTCAAAGCTTACAAACACAGAATTTATGTACAGATCCTTGAGTTTGAAGATACCCAGTCTTTGCCAGTGAAAGAACGCAAAGTCCAACCTGGGTGGGGGGAAAAAGATGACTATTGCATATAAGGCTTGTGTAAAGAAGGTGTTTGAGCTCAAAATTCCCCCGAAACTGGGCCCAAATCTTAACTGTATTGATGACAACTGGATTGTTAGTAAAATCTGATATTGAGAGTGGAAGATTGCAGGTAGCCAGAGTCATGAGAGATGTTGACGTACAAGATATAGTCTCAAGGCGACACCAATCTATATCAGGTGTATGAAGCAAATGAATAATTTTCAAAATGTTTGCAGCCCAATAGTAATAAAGATTTGGGAGGTCTAAACCTTCCTGTAATTTAGGTCTTTGCAGAAATTCTAAACGCACTCTGGGGCTCTTACCGTTCCATATGAATACATTGAAGGCTTTATCAAAAGATTTAAAAAAGGACTTTGGAAGGTAGAGTGGGATACATTAGAACAGATAGAGAAATTTAGGAAGCACATTCATTTTGATACAATTCACCCTCCCAGCCACCGACAAGTTAAGTGTTCTTCATTTCTTTAGATCCAGTTTAATTTTCTCGACTAGAGGGTAAAAGTTTTCTTGATAAAGATTTTGCATGTTTCTCGTAATATTAATGCCTAAATATTTAAACCCATT
The DNA here is from genome assembly GCA_034780495.1 of Parotocinclus cesarpintoi. Lineage (NCBI taxonomy): Eukaryota > Metazoa > Chordata > Actinopteri > Siluriformes > Loricariidae > Parotocinclus > Parotocinclus cesarpintoi. The sequence continues at coordinate 7,898 of JAUZSV010257616.1, forward strand.
TCTGGAGATTTGGAACGGCAGAGCACCATCATGAATTTGAAGAGCCAAACTTAACAGGGTAGCATTCGCTTTTACCGAAGTTCAGTCTATAGTCAGAGATTGTGCCGAAACTATTAAGAACATGAACGACATGAGATATACTTGGAATAGGGTTAGATGAATATAGTAATAAATCGTCTGCATATAGAGACAATCTGTGCTCTTCCCCGCCTCTATAAATTCCACTTATTGAGTGCAATGATTTAATTGTGACTGACAAGGGCTCCATGGCCAAAGCAAATAGCAGTGGACTGAAAGGACAACCCTGTCGGGTTCCTCTCGACAATTGAAAATGTTGCGACTTCGTACCATTTGTGATTACGGAGGTTCTGAGCGAGGAATATAAAAGTTTTATCCACGAGATATCCGAATTTCATCAAGCATGCAAACAAATACTTCCATTCAACCCTATCAAAAGCCTTCTCCGCGTCCAGGGAGATGACCACCTCTGGAATCTCAATGGACGCAGGAGAGTGAATAAAATTTAAAAGCCGACGAACATTGGTAAATGAGTGTCGTCCCAAAATAAAACCAGTTGTCAGTAGAAACCACATCCTGCATTGTGGTTTCTAAGCGCATAGTGGATAGTGATAGTGAGTCATTAAACATGTCCAAAAGAAGAGTGGATAATTTACTAGAAAATGTTTTTAAAATTCTATCGGAAATCCCTGAGGGCCAGGAGTTTTGCCACTGCATTGCCTTAATTGCATTGATCATGCTGATCATTTCTGTGTGTTGCAATGGGATCTCGGTTTCCGTCATATGTTTTGTGCTGATAGAAGGAGACTGGAGCTTATCAATGAAATGGCCCACTTCTGCATTTTCGTTAGTTCTGACGTGTAGAGATTGGAATAAAAAGCTGCAAATGTTTCATTAATTTCATCGGGAGCAATAGTTAAGACGCCATTTGGTTTCCTTATTTGTGGAATCTGTTGAGCAGCTGTCCGGCATCTAAGCTGCTGTGCTAAGAGACGGCCAGCCTTCTCACCATGCTCGTATACATACCCACGTGATTTCAACAGAAGCCGTTCCATATTTCTTGTTAATAATAAGTTATATTTAGTTTGAAGGTCAATTTTTTTTTTATAGAGTTCGGGAGAGGGGATACTGAGTATAGGGCATCTACTGTACTTATGGACTTAATGACTTGTTCCTGTTCAGTCCTACACATTTTGTTAACCTTGGCTGAGTAAGCGATAATCTCACCTCTAATTACCGCCTTAAATGTTTCCCAAAGCAATAAAGGTGAGACTTCATTGTTCTTATTAAGCTCTATATAATCAACAATTTTTTTGATATTAGTTCACAAAAGACACTGTCAGCCAATAACGTCCTATCCAGTCTCCAAGAAGGTAATTCACAGTTGCCAAATGGGAATGAGACATCCAGTAACACAGGGGCATGATCCGATTCAATTATAGCAGAATATTCGACGTTCGTGATGAAGGGTAAGAAGTTCCTATCAATAAAGGAATAATCTATTCTAATATACGAATGGTGTACCGGAGAAAAGAAGGAGAAGGCTCGGCCCTGTGGAAATAAGGAACGCCAGGGGTGGACATTCCAATTCGATACATAAAAGCTGCCACAGCTGTAGCCATTTTTGAGGGATGTACAGATTTGGGGTTAGAACGGTCCAGTGTTAAATGATGACACAGTTTAAATCTCCACCAAAAATCTAATTGTGTGAGTTTAAATCTGGGATAAGAGACACAACCTTTTCTACAAACTTAACATCGTCCCAATTTGGAGCATATATATTAACCAAAACTACAGGTTTGTGGAATGTCCTGATACTATAACAAAGCGTCCCTGTGAGTCTGAAATAGCAGAAACCATGCTAAACTGAATTTTTTTATGTATCAATATTGCCGTTCCTCGAGTTTTGGAGTCCAATTTAGAATGGAATACTTGGCCTACCCAAGATTTCCTGAGTCTAATTTGGTCTTTTATTAATAAATGAGTCTCTTGAAGAAAAATCATTTCAGATTTTAAGTGTTTAAGATGGTTGAAGATCCTGGTCCTTTTCACGGGTCCATTTAAACCCTTTACATTCCAGCTAGTGAAACGCACTCCTGCCTTACTTAGATTAGGTCTTTTTTCCATAATCTAATGAAAATGAATAAACAAATAAAAGTAAATAATACAATATGTAAATAAAATAGTAGTGATAACAGATACATTTCCATGACTAGCCTCTCTAAGAGGGTAGAAGAGAAGAAAAAAATAAAAGAAAGTCTAGGGGTGTCCCTTCCCATATCCCTTTCCCAATCCACAAACATGAACAAAACCAAAACTAAACCTATACTTGTCACTCCCTTCGAGGCAAGCTGCAGGCCTAATACTACACTCAGTAACTTCCGGTTATACGGCCTATTAAACTTCCTATCCTTAAGGGCTCCCAACAGCTTTTAACCCATTATTATTTACATAGCTTCCAAGACAAAACGTGAGCATATATTAACACAACAATACTACGAAAGAACAAAAATGTGTATAATGTCCGCAGCTGCGGGTTGAGTAATAGCAGGGACAGTCATACCTTGATTATGCTGTTGACCCGAAAAAAATTACCAAATGGGTGCAGACACTACAACACATTAGAACTGTACTGTTCAAACATAAGAGAAACGGGAAAAATGAACTTCACTCTTTGCCAAATCTCTGTTCGCAAAACTTCTGAGCTTCTTCAGGTGAGTTGAAGACAAGCACGTCTCCATCACATATCACACGCAGTCAGGCCGGATAGAATTGCTGAAATCGAACGTTCTTCTGGTAAAGTGCCTGCTTTATTCCGTTAAATGCAGCGCGTTTCTTCGCGAGAGCTGCACTGAGGTCCTGGTAGATCCTGATAACGGTTCCTTGATACTTCAGCTCATGATTCCTAGCCCATCGCAGCGCAGCTTCTTTCTGCTGGAACCTGGAAAAACAAACCAAGAATGCGCGTGGAGACTTTCTTTGATCAGATCTGACAGTCGGAGATCGGTGAGCTCTTTCCAGTTCAGGTGGTGAAGAAAAAAACCTCGGGTCCCATGGTCAGCATTAACAGTTCGGACATAAACTGATGCGGATCCTGGCCATTCTCGCTGCCGTCGGGAACATTCAATATACGAAGGTTGGCTCTCCGTGAACGGTTCTCGAGATAATCGAGTCGGTCCAGTAGGTCTTGCTTTTGGGTCTGGAGAGATTTTTATAGTGGATTCCGCTGCTGATAAGCGTTCGAAATTATCCCCGGCCACGGACTCGACAGAGGCTAAGCGATTCTGAAAAGAGTTCACCGTGGGTTGTAACGAGTCCAATGATGCCTGTAGCGATTTAATAGAATCCTGAATCAGAAGTGAGGATCTCTGCTTCTCGAACTCTACAGTGAGTTGGTCAACGGATACAAGTGCAGTAGTCGCAGTTTTTTCAGGATCTGCAAAAGTTTTTGTTTTTGTCGTCTTCGGGGGGCTGCTAGCAAACATCGCTAGCTTCCCTGCAGCACTCGTGGCGGCTCGCATCGCCGGAGTTAGCGCTCTGTTGTTGAGTTGCTCATTTTGCCAGTAACAGTTAGAGTTTAAGACAATAAGACACGTTTTGTCGAAACATTGAAATAAAAGTCAACAAACAAGGGAAAATTAGAATCCGAGATGGGAGCCCTCGTTTATGCGTCTTTTCCCTACATCGGTAACCCGGAAGTCCTAATAATCCTTTTAATTATTTCTCTGCTCTTTCCGTGGTAGGTTTGTCTGTCTCACTGCTACAGCACATGGTATGCAAACCGGTCCGTTGAGAGACCAGGCATTTATTCCCCACAGGCATGTAACCACAACATTTTTATGCACAATTTAATGTACGTACACATACAGCCCGTAGTGTGTCCATTAAGCAACCTTGTGTCATAACATTTTACTGGTCAGTGACTGTATTTTATTATCGCTGCTACAGATATGCACAGATTAACGGCCGCATTAGCTTCTGTGAAACGGGTCGTCGACTGAAATGGATGTTGTCCAGACGTTACCATATTCACCAGACTTCTTATGCTACTGTAATATAAACAGTGTTCAATTTTCGACAATTTTCGCAGGAAAACTGCGCTATGATAAATTATACATAAATGTGATATCGCTGAAACACGTTCCACAGCTACCATCCACTCAGCATCCATAATGAGCTCACATTTGTAATTTCTGGAAATTCACAATAATTAGAGAGAAGAGAGTAATTACGACCCAAAGCTGTAACATGTACGAGGATGGCATGATCAACCTGAACTTTTATTTGACTGAAGTAAAAAAGGCACCGATAAATAGAATAAAGGATAGAAGTATTGAGTATGTCACTTCTAAAACATGCTTTAACAGTTCAAGCATTTACCTGTAGTCAGCTAATATGGGGACCACGATCTAAGCTAATGTTCTACCTAGAAATGCATGACTGGTTAAAAATGAGTGAACAAACCATAAGCAGACAAAATACAGTCACCAGCCTTACAGTCTATGCCATTAGATTTTTTGCTAGATGTGGCTCAATTTTACTCACATGATCAAAGACGGCGATCTGCAAAACTGGTAGCTGTTGAGGACAGCTCGATAAGTGATAATAACTAAACATCATGGCATACTTTAGGGGGTTAACGGTCTGCGATGGTTCGGCTTAAACCACTCGAAATCCCAGCATTAAAACACACGAAGCAAACCTTAGGTGGAATCTTAAGTGCCAAAATCCACTTAAAACAAAACGTTTTACTTACATTTTATTATTATTTCAGTTATTTTCATCGCTGTCTTTAGAACACAACAAATAATATCCTATTAACAAAGCCAATGTTAAATTTATGACTATGGAGTTTTTCACAAGAGCACTGTCTCAAAGTAGCTTTACGATTCTCTAGAATTTACTCTTCACCAAAGCCAAGGCCAAATTAAGCAAGCCCAGTCTGACAGTGACATGGAAAACCTCCCTAGACATTATAAGGCCTTCGGAGGACCACGACTCAAAATGGGAAGCAGCCTCCTAACGCAAGCATAAATAATATACCTAAAGATTCAATTTAAAAAGTTATCTTACGTACATTGAGCATGGTGGCTCAGTAAGTAGCAGTGCTGCCTCACAGCAAGAAGGTCCTGGGTTCAGTCCCAGGGTGTGGTGGCCTGGGTCCTCCCCGTGTCTGTGTGGGTTTACTCCGGGTACTCCGGTTTCCTCCCACAGTCCAAAGACATGCATGTTAGGTTAAATGATTACTCTAAATTGACACGGAGTTGAGTGTATTTATATTACTAGTCTTAATGTGAACCACTGATGGCGACAGTGATGCTAAATAATCCAAATAAATTAAAAAAATACATTTATAGTAACAAGTGCAAGGCAGTAAGATTTCAGACAACATATCGCCTAATTATCATTAGCGACAAAATCCAAGGCATCATTTTTTGTCAGTATCACACACATATTATCCAAACACACCCAGTAAAATGGTCCATGTGAACATGTAACCATCTAACCATTTTTGAGCTCTAAATGTGTGAGCATATTCTCTATTGCCTACATTTATTTTGAAAAATAAGGGCCGGTCAGCAGGCCAAAGAGACAGATTTCCTGATTTGGTCATGAAGATGCACCTTACAGATAACAGCTGCTCTATTTTACATACATGGACATCTACGCACGCAAAAACATTCCTTCTGTGATCTGTAATCTGCAGTCAGGCCCTATTAGATTTGACAACACAAAAAAACCTCTCCCTGCTCTGCAGCGTCTCGACACGCTGTGCCTCCTCTTATTCTGTTCCGCGTAGTCCTTCATCCCTCTCTCGCGCACTTTTACTGGCAGGAGCGCCGCACACTGCTTTTATGTACAATTGTCAGGTTTCCTCAACTCCCCCTGCGCACCAGTCTTCCCCTGTCTGACAGGAGGCAGGAGATTTGGCCCGAGCTCTTCTGTTCGGAGCGTGAAGAGAAGGTGAGGGTGACAATGCAACACAGGTGCGTGTGACCGTGGGTGTGAAACGGGGTTGCTACGCTATAATTTAGCTACTAGAAAAGGCACCGGCGCCCAACAGCTGAATCAGAGGCGAAAGCAGAAGCAGAAGTGGTAGCGCCATGTGGGAGCACGCTCATCTGGACAGTAAAAACAAACATGCAACAGGATATGTGGGCAAGATATCAGGTAACAACTGTCAAATGTTGCACTTAGCAACAGATCGTATTTCAAAACCGCTCAAGACTAGCAGTGGCAGCGATGGAAGCCTATCAATATACCAAACTGGAACGGCCTTACATGCCATTGCCTCAAACTTCACACGGTGATAAATATACGAGGGCTGAACTCAGCTTGTCGAGGCTTAAATGCATGGAAGTTGGTCTTCTGAACAAAGCTCAATAAATTATTAGCTCAGGCAGTTCAAGGGTTATGATATTTTGGCCATCCATAATCTGAGATGCTGCTGACGACGGCTTTTCTTCCCTAGGGGTGTAACGATACTTCCTGCTCACGCCTCGATTCACAATACTGAACTCACAATTCGATTCGCTTACGATTATCAATTTTACATTCAAAAGAAAGATTTTTTTTTTATTTTTTTTTTTATTTTTTTTATATCTAAGGTATAATCAATGCAAAAAAGATGTATACGCTTTAATTTTAAAAACCTTTAGCCCACAGCAATTAAAAGAAATGATTAGCAAGAGATGTTAAAAATTCTAAATAATGTGTACCTTTCTTGTATAAAACTTTAAATCAAAATATGCACATTGTTCCATTTTTGCAATGTTATGCCCTTAGTGGGGTGGCACGATGCCTCGGTGGAGAGCACCCCTGCATCACAGCAAAAAGGTCCTGGGTTCGATCCCAGGTCTGCAGCCTGGGTCCTCACATTGTCTGCATGGGTTTACTCCGGGTACTCTGGTTTCCTCCCACAGTCCAAAAGACATGGGTGTTAGGTTAACTGATTACTCTAAATTGCCATTGATGTGTGTGTTGGCCGCTGATAGTGACGTTAAATTAACCAAATAAACAAAGACTGATAATAACAATGCCCCTTTGCTTTTTTGGGGGGGTTGAGGAAAGCAGGGGTGACACAGGGTTAGCTGTTTAGGAGTCTTAGACTGATGGAACTGTTGGCTTTTTAAACAACACAACCAACTAAATCAAGCCAATTGCTCAGGGGCAATTCCAGGACTGTAGAGGTGACATTTGAATGCATTTAATTTATCTCACAGCATACACAAGTTCAGTGCCAATGAAACTGCCTGCAGACTCCCTTGCAGGGAGAAGGTATTCATTTTCATTTTCAGACGTAGCCAAATTAATTCATCAGTATTACGGCGTAGATTTGCAAAATTTCTCTGTTACCGGTTTTCGTATTCTTTGTTTCAGTTGCAGTCTTAAAAGCAGTTTTTGCTGTCAGTATGAAACAAAAATAAGATATTTCATAATATAGTACAGCACTGTAATAAATATTTGTGTTTTGATTATGTATTTTGTGTAATTTTGCACCATGTGCAAATGATCTAATCTACCATGTGACGTTAACCGGCACATACCTTTTGTTTTGAACAAAAAGGGGCCAGGTTTCGAAGGGTTAACCTTTCTCTATACAATAATTAGAACTCCTAACTTTGTGAATAGTTTTATAGTTGCAAACAGAATTTCCCATCATGCATTTTCTTTTTGTAGTAAAACATAGCAAGAACATGCAGAAGTTAAACATTAATTTTAAAATGCTGAATATAAAAACGCTGCAATAAAAAAAAAAAAAAAAAAAAAAAAAAAGAGTGCTTTGAAGCTTGACATTTGCATGCAATTGCCCTTGTGTATTCCTCCAGAGTCATTTCTTATGCACAGAGTAAGTCTACTATGTAATTAACCCATTTCCATGGATCTCAGCTACAGTTACACAAAATCACACTCCTAAAACCCACTCTCTGTTTCTGTCTGGTCATGCCCGGCTTACGACTTTCTGCAGAATTTCTCTGACTACTAGATTCCTTTCTTAGGACAACCGGTAAGGGTCGGCGACACATTCATTCACGCCCACCATGAGTGGGTGAAGGCTGTCTGTAGTCTCGACAAGAGCCTGCTGTACCAAGGTGTAGCTCAAGGTAAAGCAAAGTGAAGAAAATGGAACTACATTGAATGGTTTTACCGTTTATTCACAAAAGGCATGTTATACCATGCATTTCGACCAAATTTCTGTCCATACAGAGAGATGGACAAATGCTTGGAAGAGAATGAGGTAAAAAGGACTAGGTCATTTGTACAACGGTGCATCACTGAGGTGATATATTCAGTCTGTAGAAAATATTTTTACAGCGTATCTTATAACCCAGCTTGAAGGCTGAACCAGAAGCTCGGCACTTAAAGTGCAAAAGCATTTCTCCACCGTTTCATTTGTTATTGCAATGGCATAATGGCCTTTTATAATAATTTATCAGTCTGTCCCCAACTGTAAATTGACATATATAATTTTCAGAACAAAATTACCTCTCCAAGAAGCGTTTTCTTGGTTGCTGCCCTTCTGAAAAAAAAAAACATTCCTAATCAAGTTTCTTCCAGCTGCAGAATGGTCAATTTGGCATCCCATACCAAATTCTGCTGCTGCTCAAGTGTGTGTGTGTGTGTGTGTGTGTGTGTGTGTGTGTGTGTGTGTGTGTGTGTTGGGGTGGTGGGGGGAGGTGTACTGTATAACTAATATCTACGGACAAAATGTTCAGATCTTGTACTCTATTGGGCTATGATTACACATTCCGATATTGTTTCAATCTGAATGGCTTTAGGGTAATTATGTGCCCACCATTCAACATGCTGACAAAAGTACTCACTAACATAAGCACTGAAGGTAAGCAGATCCAAGGCTGCACGCATGTTCGGACCAACAGCCGCGGATAACACACGTGGATGGAGTACAGTACAGAGTATTCATCCTGGTAAACCTGGTCACCCGGCTAGTGTGTGTGTCATGGACGCCAGCACATACCCTCAACTGGGAATCAGTCCATTACAGGGCAGTTGCTGTGAATTTTCCCACTGTGTGACTAATAAAGGTTTGTCTTTTCTTATCTTATCTTACAGATGCTTAAACCCATTACTTATAACTCCAACTGTGGACATTAACATTTTCAGGTATAATCAACACTATTGATACACAACACTCTTGAATAACTAAGGGAATCTTATTGTTACCAAAAATGGCAATAAATCTGAAGTTAGATTCAATGTACACTTTTTTTTTGGCTCCATCACTACAATTCAAGCACATCAAGTGTGAGCAAAACACAAATTACATAAACGTTTTTCTCAGCCAGGTGGATTCCTATTCAGAAATCTACCTGGCTGCTCCTCAAGCAATGTCCCATCAAGCTGAAAGAGTTTTCCCCCAGTCTCCTAATGCAGCTCTCGCTTCCATGCTGCTTTGCGGTGCCTTTCTGATTTCTACATAGAAATTGATTTATCGTGCATCATTAGATCCACATGATTGTGGTAAAACAAGCAGGAGACAGCTCCCTTTGTGGAAGCAGCCCCAAATCTGAAAGCATGATCCACCCATATTTCATCAAATATGTTTGACCAAACACATTATGAACACACAACATTGTTTAAAATTAGTATAAACTTGAGTAAGTGTGCTTTTAGATGCTCGAGGTGTCCCATAAATGTATATCATTTCCACTCTGCAGCATCTGGATCATATGGAAATCCAGTCAGATCAATCCAAATAACTGGTATTAGAATGTACACTTATTAAGACCCATATCTGTGTTGGACAACACGTGGGGTAATTGTTCTTCAAATAGATCAATCTAAATATATTAATAAAATTATAAACCATGTCATCTCGTGAGTCTGTTCGGAATAAATTAGACAATTTAGAAACATATTCGAGTACAAGGTCCGGATCGAGTAGATTCCCGAAACGTTAAGATGTTTGAGCTCTAAATTAACTTTAGAACCTCAAATAAGTTCAACTTACCAGTCCGAGGATCTAGTGGAGTCTCTTTAAATCTCCTAACTCGTTCAAAAGATGACAGAAACACTGAACCGACTCTTAATTCGCTTCGGAATCCAATAGGACGTGATAAAGGAATCGATTCGGTCACACCGGGAATCGACTATATGATCCGCTTTCGCTTCGTTTCCCCCTCGCATCGTTTATTTCTTTTTATGCGCTGAAATGTTTGCTCCATTCAGCTGTTCTCGCTTCCGCCCAGATCCGGGCACGGGATACCCGACTTTTCCACCTGTGCTGCCGGCGTAAGAGCCGCTTACTGTCTCCCTGTATGTCAGCACTCTCCCGGTACGATAAGTTGATCCCGCTTTCGATAGCGGACATTAATCAGCACCTGTGTAGTGAGCGCGAGCGTAGCGCGCAACTGATCCAGCCAGTGAGCAACTTCCAATCTCAAACATTTCCCCCTTCTGGGGCTGGTCCTAACGCCCGCCGATTGTCTGTCTGCTCTCAAGACAGCCCGGGTTCTGCTAACGGTGTATCAGATGGAAAACCTTGTAGGGTTTATTTCCATTACATTTAAATATTAAAATCCTAAAATATTATACAGTGTTTAATCAAATGCAGAACTTAGAAAAAAAATACCCCTTAACTCTGTCACACGCGCTTTTCATGACGTGAAGGTGAGGCAGTGGGTGACTGCAGCAGTCCAATATGCTATGCTAACAAAAGTAACAAAAGTTATAAAAAAATTAAAAAAAACCACAAAATAAACAATACTATGTCAGAATTATGAAGAGTATATTCTGCTAACAAGTTATAAAAAAAACAAACACAAAATAGAACAATACTATGTCAGAATTATGAAGAGTATATTCTGCTAACAAGTTATAAAAAAAACAAACACAAAATAAAACAATACTATGTCAGAATTATGAAGAGTATATTATGCTAACAAGTTATAAAAAATAAAAAAAACACACAAAATAAAACAATACTATGTCAGAATTATGAATAGTATATTCTGCTAACTCAAGTCACCACCCAAATGTGTCCATTACCAGAAAACTGCAGTAGCTACTCCTATGGTATTTAAGCAGTGGCTATGTGCCAATTCGTCATGAAAAAAAAAAATAATAATAATAATAATAATAATAATTTACTCAGTATGGATATTTATAGCTTTTTCAACCCTAATTCACTGTTGAAATCATGGATCACATAATTTGTGGAAGTGCTTGAGTTAACCCTGTTGCAACATTTGGTTCGAATTCTGGTCAACTAGCTTTACTAGCATGACCATTCATGTTTACTTGCTAAACCATCACTGCATCAGCATTATCCAGGAGAAACCGAATTAGAGCAATACGGAACTCGTTTGGTCTTAGTAATTGGTCAGCATACCAGCGTACTACACGACATTTTAGCAGGGAAACACAAAATATGCTAGTGTTTGCTGTTTTTAGCAGGATGTTATAAAATCCCTCAATTATTAGGTAATAGCCAGACTTTATAAGAAACCGGATTGTAAATAAACTGTCTGACACAAGATCTGATATTTAAAGAACTGATGACTATTTAATTGTTCCAGACATTGACAAAGAATTACGGGTGCAGACGTACAGCAAAAGGTACGCCATTTTATTGGAGTGGTGGAAAATAAGCTACCAACTAGCCCTAGCTAACTTAGGCAAACCCAGTTGTGCCAGTGTGCTATGCCTGACCTGTCCAGGTGGTTCCATTGGGACTTAAACCCATGACCCTTCAGAGTCAAGTTACACTGTGCGACTTGAGTGCCTAAAATGAAAGACATAACACAATTATGTTGTGAAAAGCAACTACACAAGAAAAAAATAACGATTTTTTTTCCTGTAATACCACATTTACACAGTCATTACAGATAGCTTATATTATTTAATAGGTTTGTTCTAGGGTTATTGTTCCCTAACTGTTACCTAATCAGTCAAAAAATCTTTGCGAATCTTTGTGAATAATTGTGCTTATTTACTGGCAACTTGCTAGCTTAACAAGCTAGCTTTCTAACTGACAGCTAATGGAATATCT
>JAUZSV010257617.1:0-12202 GCA_034780495.1 Parotocinclus cesarpintoi
ATTATAAACCTGTGTCCTCCATTTATATTTGAATGTCCTGTTTTAAAAACATAAATAACAAAAAGTGCAATTTAAACTCAATTTGCTATTGAGGGTAAAAAAATTACTCTGTAGCAGAGTCGTTGCTGTTTAGCACTGTGACATAAGATTTAGGGAACCAGCCCTGTAATCCATTCAGCTCGCCAAGCCACCAGTTCTCCTGCTGCTCCAGAACCAAAATGACATCATCCTTAGAGAAGTTGAGGTGATTGTCTGTTTTAGCTGTCCATGAACACAAAGCTTTAACCTGCACGTTCTCCACCACCTACATAAAACATCAACACTGTCACTGATGCATAAAGAAACCTGAAGAATGAAAATCTAGGACAAATATCGGTGTAAAATCTGTATGACTTATCAGTTTCTTGAAGTCTCTTTACCTGGCTGTTCTCAGAGGAAGAGACACTCGAGACACGAGTTGGGGTGAAGGCAGAGTTCTGGCCTGATCCACTTGGAACAGAACTTTCGGTTAGCTTTCTGTAGAAAACAAACACCTTTCTTTTAAACCAGTACAAAATGCTTTCTAACTTTCTACATTATACATGTGCAGAAAAACAAAATGGACTTTTCTTTTAACTGCAGGCATGAATTTCCCTTTATATCCTATGCACAGATCACTTACAAAGCAGCAGCACATAATATCAGGAATTATAGATTGTAATACTAGGTTATCAAGACTTTTGCAGCTAAAATGCATTTTCTCCTCTTTTAGGCAAGACCACAAATCCAAACTGTTCACAAACTTCTGACAACAGTAATATCTCAATCACATGGAAGGTAATCCCTCGTTCAAATGGACCAAATCACAAAAACAGAACACAATTGTCGCAAGATGTTGACATTAAAGATCCAGCTAACCTAGAGACGGACTGTGAAATCAGAGGTTTCAGAGCAGGTCTGCTGCTGGGCAGCCTTTCTGCATAGCTCTCTGGAAACCAGCCCATTTTACCATCACAACTCCCATACAGCCAGCCTACCTCTCTTTCAATTGACTCATCTACCTAAAAACACAAAAGTATAGAAGTACATATTTGGAACAAACGACGACAACATGAAATACACCCATTAACCAATACACCCAAAAAACCTCACCCAGAAGGAGAATATTAGAGCAAAAGGTTTATTGGGGAAAACTATTCAATCAAAAGGAGGCACTAGATTATATGTTCTGGTATATTATATATATATATATATATATAAAAAGTATATATTATAAACCTAGATTATATGTTCTGGTACAGGTTCAATATGGAATCCAGTGGTGCATTTGCCCTCCAAGGTTGCAGCTAGACCTATGGATTCTGCTTACTCATAGGTTGCTGAAGCTGGCATCCCAGCTGGTCCCATAAATACTTGATTGGCAATAAATATGGCAACCAGGCAGGCCAAGGAAGTGTTTCAAATCCTGCAGATACAATCCTGGGAAACCCCTGGTGTGAAAGTGAGCATTATCATGCTGAAAAATTGAAGTTGGAGGCCTTGCCTCTTAGATTCTGCTTTAAATGATGGCGAATACAGATTACATTATTTTTTCAAATTATAAAAAGTTGGGACGGTATGGAAAATTCAAATTTAAAAAAGGCAGCATGTCTAACATTTCAACGTTTTCTCGTAGCAGACTCTAAGAGGCAATGATTCCATAGAAAAACCTTAGAACAACCATTCTTAAAACAAAACATACCTCAATTATATCTCCAGTCTGAAGAGAAAGTTCCTCCTCATTACTGGCTGAGAACGGGTAGAGTGCTTTAAATCTGGTCAGGGATGCTGATTTCCTGTGTGATGTGCTCAGTGGCTGTCTGACACCTAAAAAAGCAGACGCAGTACGCATGTTTTACAAATTCTGACATAAACAGAATGTGATTTAAACCAGAAATAAAAATGCTGCCCAAGTTGGTTTGAGAACCAGACCTTTTTTCTAGGGCCCACTTTATTTTGTTTTCATAAATACTGCAGATGCCAAATGATGCAAGTAACAGCAGTATGATGTGATGGCTGCAGCTTTTACAACCAAGACCCCATTACACTCATGTTGTGAATGGACTGCATCTGGATATTTTCACTAATCATCTTTTACAGTGTATCCTTGGGGCAATTCTTCTTTAGACCAGACCAACATTCCATACATATTCATACTGGGCCAGTTTTAGCACAATCAATTAACACAATTAAATGCTTGAAATGTCTTAGAAATATGGTAAAAACCGGAGAACCCAAAGTAAACCCACGCAGACACAGGGAAGACATGCAAACTTAACACAGATGAAGCCCACGGTCAGGGCTGAACCAGCGACCTCTGGAGCTGTGAGACTACAACATTAACCACTGTGCCACACCAAGGCACGAACCACTGTTGCAATGTCTAATTCAGTAGTAGCCGGGATTGCAGCTGCAACAAGCAGCACTCTAATGTTTTCTTTCAAGAAGTAGTTCTCTATTTATTTTAGATAGAGGTGTCCGTTCAAATTGCTTTAAAATGAAACTTCTTACACTGGGCATATATGCAGTTGGTCAGCATTGTGTGTTGAGCAAGTTCTTTGTAGTTTCATATGCATGATGAATGCATTTATACTTTCATCTTTTAATATGTGGCTAATATGTTTGCATTGCACACCTTACCCTGAACAGTTCAATTGGCTAAATTCATTTTGGGTGCAATTAAACATGCATTGCTGTATGTGGTTTTACTCTATCCTGATATGGAAGATACATCACCTGAAGTGGTATAAATGGGGCTTTTCTGTGCTCATGTTCATGGTATGTCTTATTAAGCTTAGTGGTTTGGATTGGAAAAACTGCCAAATTCAACTTGATTTACACTGTAAGATAATGCAGTTAAACCAGAAAGAGAGGAGACTGGATAAGTACAGTAAACATCTTTTTGACGAGTATAAAATACGACAAAATAAATGAGGTGTCTTCACCTTTTCTCTCCTCCAGTCCTCGAAGAAGAGCTGCAACAATGTCTGATTTTGTATTATTGGACTGTGCTTTCACCTTTGCATCAGCCTTCTCCTCTTGTACGTTTTGCCTCCTTTCCTCATTTTGTTTTCTTGTTTCTTCATCTCTTCGCCTCCGGTCTTCCTCTTCCTGTTGCTTCCTCTCTTCCTCCTTCCTCTTCCGTTGTTCTGCATCTCGAATGGCTGCTTCCTGTGCTCGCTGTCGCCTCCTCTCCTCCTCCTCTCTGGCTTTCTTTCTCTCTTCCTCTCGCTGCTCTTCCTCTGCTTTTCTGCGTTCCTCGCGCTTTCGCTCTTCCTCCCGTTTTCTCCGCTCCTCATCCTTCCTCTCCTCTTCATGCCTTCGTTTCTCCTCCTGCTGCCTCCTTCTCTCCTCTTCCAATTTCTTCCTCTCCTCCTCCAGTTTTCTCCTCTCCTCTTCTAATTTTTTCCTCTCTTCTTCGCGTCGTTTGTGATCCTCCTCTTCACGTCTCCTCCTCTCCTGCTCCCTCCTCTCATCTTCTTCCCTCCGCCTCCTCTCCTCCTCCTCATGTCTCCTCCTCTCATCCTCTTCCCTACGTCTCCTCTCTTCCTCCTCTTGCTCTTTACGCTTCTTCTCTTCTTGTTCTCTAGCTGCTTGCAGACGAGCAAGTCTCTCCCTCTCCTCCTCCTCCCGAAGCTTGGCTGCTCGTTCTTCCTGTATCTTCCTCTGTCTTTCTTCCTCATCAAGCCTCAGCTTCTCCTGCCATTGCCTCTCTTTTTCCTGCTTAATACGCCTGCAAGGAAATTAATAGCCAACTCAATATGTGTCCCAAAATGGCAAAACAAGAATGTATCATTACAATATTACATATCTGTGAGAGACAATCTTTGCTGTCAGCATATGATGTGATCCTACTGTACAACAATAAATGCAATTTAAAAGTTCTTGTAAAAGTTGACACCTATCCTGCACATTGGTTTGGAAGAAGGATTAGCGCCAAGATGGTGGTCCTCACAACTGCTTCCACATCATTTGTATAAGATTAAGGTCAGTACATTCTTGGTCATTCTAAAACATTGTCTTTCCTCTTCTTTACCCATTTGGTAGAACAACTTAAGTGTTTAGGGTCTTTGATATAAAGACATTTTTCTAGACTGTTGATACAAGTCATTATTCATTTAGAACTAATACATATCAGAATTCATTATTCCACCAATAACAGCATGTAATCCTGGCCAAGCAAAAAAGCCCAAACAATGATTCGATCACCACCATATTTTACAGATGGGATAATAAGGTTATTATGCTGATATGCTTTCTCCAAATATCATGCTTTTTAATTCAAGCTAAACTCATTTTACTTTCATCTGTCCACAAAACATGGCCTGATTGTGGATTCAATGAGATTAACAAATGCAATTGGTGGGAGACACCATTAGTTTCTTAGAAGTTATACTAGGTTCCTTTGTGACCCCTTGAACCATTACATGCCTTCCTCTTGGGGTGATCTTTGTTGATTAATCAAGTAACAATGCTCATAAAACTCAGAATGTACACAATCTGACTGTTGTATGATGGGTCTTTAGAGATGGCTCTGTAACCATTTCCAACCTGGCCATGTGAAAGCTGCCTTGTTCTTGCCATGACACACTTCTACTTCTATGCCCAGTACATTATAATGACAAAAAACTCACTTTAGGCTAGCGGTAAACTGCAGTACGTTCTGTCAGAAGAAAGTGTCGAGTCTTCAAAAATAATAGACAAGCACAGAAGGGAAGTGTGTGTTTGTGTGTGCTGGTATGTGGCTCACCGTTGCTTCTCTTCCTCTCTTCTTTTCTTCTCCAGCTCCTCTTGTTTGCGTCGTTTGAGCCCTTTAAGTTTGTCTTCTTTGACACTACATAGCTTGTCCAAAGCAGCCTGCTGATTTCTCTGGTTCTCTCTGAGGTCCTAACACAGCAAAGTTCACAAAGTGTTAAACTACTGCAATATAGGTGCAGCACAGACATTAATTTCCATACAAATATGAGCTGACTAAGCATGCTAGAAATAAAAATAAATAAAACAATATAATTCTGATGATAAACTGGTTACATTTTTTTCTGCACACTCGCAAATGCAAACTTTAAAGGTTTCACATTTGTTTTGACTTATTTAACAATAACATTTTGTTTTCCTTGAAAGTTGTAATTCAGCCACATAATAAAGTATGCCTACTTGCATGCATTACAGACTTAACATTTAATGTAAGATTGATATCACCTAAAATATGTATTAATTAATATACATATTAGAGTTGGGCCAATTAGCATTTTGAGGGTCCAATGGCAATCGAATTTCAGTATCGAGAGCTGATTCCATTCAATGGTGGGGTTGGATACCACGTTTAGCCCCAGAAATTTTTTTTAAAACGCAGTATGCATAACAGGGTGCACGTCCAAGCTTCTGTTCACACTGATTTCATGCTTTAATGGTCGAGCAGTGATCAAATCTATTGGAAGTTATCTGCTTAACATCTCCCTCTACAGTGCATAATATTATCAAACCATTCAAGGATTTGGGAGAAATTTCAGGGCATAAAGGCCAGCGCCAAAAGCTTAAACTGAACTACCAAAATCTTTGATCTTGAAAGACACTGAATCTAAAACCATCACCCAATATGGAGTTACATTTACAAATGCCATCTAAAAGTTTACTGTTCCAAAAAGAAGCCTCATGTTAACCGTAATCAGAAGCAGCGCCTAAAAAATATACGCCTTGTGCTCCAGACCAAAGACAAAAAGCACCATCAAGTAAAAAAATAGTTACACTACTATGATGGCAGCATTAATGCAGTAAAGTACATTAAGACATTAGAGCAAAATATGCTACCTTCAACAGGACAATGCTAAACCATGTGGTGCACACATTAAAAAGGCATGGCTGGCTGATGTAGACCTGCTCCTGACTTGTCCACAATAAAGAATGGGTGGAGCATTTTTTTTTTTTACAAAAAATGTGACAATGATAAACCTGTACTGCTGAACATCTTATGATGTGTTTGCAGGAAGAATTGGACAAAATAACACCTGAAACACTAAATCCCTTACTATACTATGTTACAAAATGTCTTTTACATGAATAACAACATTACAAAATGATAAATGCTTTACTGTCCCACCTTTTTTGGGAAATGAAATGCAGGAATGCAGGTTTGTTAACAACCGAATGAAGCTGACCAAACAAAACGTGAAATATCTCAGGTTCCTACTGTCTGAAGTAAAATAAAAGCTAAAGTAAAGACACAGTGCGTTTTATTTTCCATACTGTTCCAATTTTCTGATTTGCCCTTTTTTGCTTAAATTACAGGTAAACTGATTGTGTTTCATGTAACTTGGCTAATGGCTAGAACAAATGACTAAAGTCAAAGCAAAATTCTACTCAATGCAGCTGTACATAAATTAAGTAAGTGATAAGTAAATGCACAAAATAATGTATGGTGTAAAACCTGTATTTACTTTTAGTACTACGCTAAACTAAGGGTATTTTGTTGCAGCAAAATGTATATAGAGTACACAACACTGTACAAATCCCCCACCACCATTTATACAAATAACTTTATTTAGCTATTTGGTTTATTATTTACAGCATAATAAGCATAAGTGATGGTAAGTCCTGATGAAGACAATACTGAGAATGATGAGTGTACCATGCCAAGCTTGGGCAAATAAAAAGAGAAAGGGAAGGACAGAGATACACAACCTTCAGGAGGAAGAAGAGGTTATGAAGACAGCTCAGTAAAGAGAGCAGGCCCTTATGCATAGAGTCATCCATTTCCTTAAACTGCAGCAAGAGCCAGGAAGAAACAGACAGGAAGGCAGACAAACAGACAGACAGACAAGCTCTACAGCTAATTAGACAACGGGGACAAAAGCAAAGCAGGTCATTAGTATTAGCAGCTACACATTTAAATGCACTCACCAGCCTCTTCATTAGATACACCTGTTAAACTGTGCATTAGTGCAAATATCTATGATAACTGATCAGCAAACCACATTGTAGAAACTCTGTGTCAAGTTCAAACCGAGCTTCAGAATGGGGAAGAAAGGTGATTTCAATGATTTTGAATGTGCCATGATTGTTTATACACATCCATTTTGAAGGCTTACAAAAAATGGTCCAAACATCTGAATATACAGTGGGTACGGAAAATATTCCGACCCCTTTAAATTGTTTACCATGTTTCATTGCAGTCATTTGCTAAAATAAAAAAGTTCATTTTACTTCTCATTAATGTAAATTTAGCATCCATCTTGACAGAAAAAAACGGACATTTTTTGTAAGACAACATATTTTTTTGTAAATTAATTAAAAAAGAAAAAGTAAAATATCACATGGTCATAAGTATTCGGACCTTTGCTGTGACAATCATATTTAACTAACAAGCTGTCGATTTCTTCTTATCCTTCTTGAGGTTCTACTCCTGTTTAATTGAACTGATTGAATTTGATTAGGAAACCTGTCTATATAAGACCTCACAGCTCACAGTGCATGTTAATGTAAATGAGAATCATGAGGTTGAAGGAACTGCCCAATAAGCTCAGGGACAGAATTGTGGTAAGGCACAGATCTGACCAAGATTACAAAAAATGTCTGCAGCACTCAAGGTTGCTAAGAGCACAGTGGCCTCCAAATAACAAAGGAGTGGCTTCGGAACAACTCCGTGACCATTCTTGATTGGCCCAGCCAGAGCCCTGACCTAAACCCAATTGAGCATCTCTGGACAGACATGAAAATGGCTGTCTACCAACGTTCACCATCCAACCTTATGGAACTGGAGATGATCTGCAAGGAAGAATATCAGACAATCCCCAAATCAAGGTGTAAAAAAACTTGTTGCATCAAGAAGACTCATGGCTGTACTAGCTTAAAAGGGTGCTTCTACTTAATACTGAGTAAAATGTCTGAATACTTATGACCATGTGATATTTCAGTTCTTCTATTTTAATACATTTGCAAAACTTTCTACATGTCTGTTTTTTTCTGTAAAATGGGATGCTGCGTCTACATTAATGAGAAATAGAATGAACTTTTTTTTATTTTAGCAAATGGCTACAATTAAACAAAGTGATAAATTATAAGGGGTCTGAATACTTTCTGTACCCACTGTATTTCTGAAAATGGCATGCCATATGAAATGAAAAGCTAAAATCTTTGTTTTAGGACTTCATTTATTTAAAATGTATTTCCACAGTGTATGCGTAAACATATCTGTATGTGATTGATATGTAGAAGACTGGCTAGTTGAATTTGACACACAAAATACACACAAAACTTTCTTCTACAATTGCCTTGTATATACTGTAGTGCTGGTGGTTATGAAGTTCCTTTTAGCTAACAAAGATCAAATGCTCCATTTAATAATTGAGGGAGGAAGTTGTGGCTTAGCTGAGACATGCAGTCAGATACATTCACACACAAATGAAAGTCTGAAGTGCTTATAATGCTAAAAGCAAATCAGTGCAACTTAACCGGTCATGTTTAGAAAGGTATGGTAGACAGTATGTAGGCCTATATGAATAAAAAGATAGACAAAAAAGACAGAGATCAATATATGACTTTATGGAAGCAGGAATAATAGAAATATCCTTAAACACATCATTTCTAAATACAATACTATGACTCTTGGAGGGCTGACTCTGACTCTTATGACTTTAATCATAAAACAGTTTCATGGGCAGTTAGTTAGCCTGCTGTCTGTTTGCTAATGTTACCTGAATTACAGTACTGTGTTGTGTATTGTTTTGGTTTATATACTGTCTATACATTATTTAATGTTTAATCGGTCACTGTACTTTGTAGTTCTACCATTACACTATAGTCCATTTATTTATCTAAATAATTTTTCATTTTACTCTACTATTTTAATGGTCAGGACCCCCACAGATCAGGTGGATCATTCTCAGTACTGCAGTAACACTGATGTGAGGGTGTTTGAGTGTGTGTTGCACTGATAGGGATGCAACAGTGGATGTCTTTTAATTGCTTGTTAAAAGCTCACAGTGCATGCTTTTAATTGCATGTACTTAATTGAATTTAAATGTGTATTTATGCCTGTGATTTAGCCTAAGAGTGTGTTCTAAGTGCATTTAGTAGTTTACAGTATTACTTTCCATATTGGTTGTTTTACTCTGCTACCTGAGTGGGATGTATTTGTACCCTTGTACTAACCGGTAAAATTCTGTTGTCAAGGCCATAATGACGTACAATTAGCAGTGAGCGATATTTGTGTGGCCAAAGGAAGGAAGCTGAAGTTAGTGAGAGAATACCCGTGTATAAGCCAACAGCTCCTGCTGTTTTTTTAAGCAAGTATACGATTCATTATTTAGAATTCTTCAACAGACAGAAAATCCTAAATGTCCAAAATTGGAATGGGACAGTAATATATGTTAAAAATCGGAATAAGCCAAGAAAATTAGGTGCTTCTCTTAGTTTTAGGTCGAGTGCTAGCTTGGATAGCGCTAGCTATCTGGATACAAAATACAGTAAATATTTGAATTCTTAACGCTTTGAAAACTGTTTTTTACACAGTGGGTGAGATACCCGATCATTTCAGCTCGCACATCATTAAAACAAAAATTAAGATATGACCGTTGACGATACATGCATGCTACATCTGATCTGATGTCAGTCCAGTATGTTAAACCAGTTTTGACTTAAATTTATCTCAGTATTGGATCAGTGTCCTAATAATGATAGTCTTAGTCGGACCAGGACAAACCCCTACATTGCTAAATGTATCTTGTAAGGAACTCTGATGTGCATACTGCTGTTTAGCAACACAACATTTGGCTGATTGTCGAGCAGTTCAGCTGACAAGGCTTGTTAAACCTGAGGCAATTTGATCTTTGCTCCCTGTCGGGATCACTGCAGTCCCGTTAGGAGCCTGTCCCGAGTGACTAGCCCTGTCCGTGCAGTTACTTAGTTCAGTTGGAAACTGGAATCAGTTTACTAAAGAAACAGCGTGCCGGCTACACTGGAAAACTGCTTACTAAACACTCAAGACGATCACATGACTGGACATGTGAAATAATCTGCATTAGGCATGCTGTTACTGGAAATTTATCAGTGGCTAAGGTTAGGATGTCAGCAATCAGATATTGCTGCAATCGTAGGAAATCCTTTGAAATAATGCCTGGTCAGTGGAATCGCTGTTTTTCTGTATGAGATCAAGTTAACCCAGTAAGATTAAGATAAACTGATGAACCAAGGCTCATAGTTCTAAGCTGTTATGGAGTTCTGTGTTAAGCAGTGGTTTTGTGCCTATTCTGCATGTTTTTGTTTAGATAGACTGTCATTGATGCTGATAAGGTTCTGGCAGTCGTTGGCTTTGTTATGCCATATGGTTTTAGGGGACAGTAACCTTTCTCCCACTGAGAGATCCTTCTGGCTTTTAACACAGGAGTAACTCACAAGCCAAACTGTTCTTCATTCTGCGGAAGAACATTAAACGTAAATTTGTTTAATGCTAATGTGTCAGCATTTAACTTGTGGTACATTTGTATTCATTGTTCTGTGCTGTACCTATTGCATGCTTGTAGGAGCGGCTCTCCTGTAACCCTGTTCAGGATCAAATTAAAATGATGCCTGGTCAGTAGAATCGATGTGTTTCTGTATGAGATCATGTTAACCCAGTAAGATTGTATGATACATTTGCTTTTAAACCGAGACTTCGGCTCAATTTGCAAGTGAGTGAACTGAAAGAATGTGGTGCAAGTTAAAGTGTGACCAAAAACCAAACACTTCAACAATTCATCTTGTGTGTTATTCAATGTCGTTCTGCCCTCATGTAGGGGAACCATGACCCTGTGTCGCTGAAATGGCCACTGATGCCAATCGCGTCGTTAAATGACCCAAACTAGATATAATAATAATAAAAATAATAAGTTAAACTTCTATAGCGCCTTTTACAAACCCAGGGTTGCTTTACAAGAAGATCATACACAACAGTTACATTACTTAAAATCAAGAAAAGTTTACGAAGAGGAAAAGTACAGTTGGAACAGATGTGTTTTAAGAGAAGTTTTAAATTTAGGTAGAGAAGTGGCAGAGCAAATGGTAAAGAATTCCTGATTGAAGGGGCAGCAACACTGAACGAGCGACCATCAGATGATCTGAGGCTACAGGATGGATTATACATTTTTAAAAGATCTGAGATGTAAACAGGACCCAGGCCATGCAGTGCCTTAAAAAGTAAAAAGAAGGATCTTGTAACGGATATGCATGGTAATCGCCAGTCAACTAAGCCTCTTTAAAACAGGGGTGATGTGTTTGAACCATTTTGTGGCAGTTAGAATCCTAGCAGCCGAATTTTGTACAATTTGAAGGTATTGCATAGACTTTGATGGTAGCCCATATAGTAACGAGTTGCAGTAGTACAGGGGAGAGGTTACAAAGGCATGAACCAGTGTCTCTGCAGCCATACTGGATAGTAAAGGGAGGATACGAGAGATGTTACGAAAAAAAAAAAAAAAAAAAGCTGATTCAGCCAGAGATTTGATATGTTGCTATTGATCCTTTTTGTCAGCAATTATGTGGGTCATGATACATGTTGTGTATCGTGAAAATGTCTTTAAATATTGCGATTAAAATATTTTACCCTACCTAGGACCATGGTGCAGCACACAACAGTACAGGCTGATGAAGTAATTACAAAGTTGAAAAGTGACCATTCAAATTAAGTGCACTAGCACTCAAAGTGCAGTGTAACACACTGGGTTGCACACACTACACTAAACTGTACAGTTGAACTTGATGTATGAATTCCCACTTGAACGTATTGTACGTCCCACATTTTCCACTATAAAGAATGTTGATTTGGAGCATCCCCAAATCAGGAAAAAAGCAGAGACAGTATGGAAGTAAAGAAAAAACACACTTACATTGACATTCATTACCATAATAAGTATGAACCCACATATTTCATGTTTAGTCTGGTCAACATTATCTCATTTTTTAATATTTCTTCACTGGTGCTTTCAGACCTGCAACTCATTAAAAAAATTGGACAGTAAAGCATTTACTACTTTTTATTGTTCCCACTCCTCATATCAATCAAAGATTATGCGATACCTAAAAGTTAACCAAATGATAGTGTTTCAGTTGCTATTTTGCCTCATTCATTCATTGCCTTTGCAAACATGCCCTTGAGTTGTACAATAGTACAGGATCGCCGTGGTAACATTTTTCTACACGTTTTTTATTAGGG
>JAUZSV010257727.1:0-12201 GCA_034780495.1 Parotocinclus cesarpintoi
CACACACCAGACCCACACACCAGACCCACACACCAGACCCACACACACACACCAGACCCACACACCAGACCCACACACACCAGACCCACACACACACACACACACACAGGGTGTGAGTTAGCCACATTCCACGTGAGGGAAATTTGATTACGTGAGGCCTGTAGATATTTTGGAATAAAGCAGGCTGCATATTTAATGCCCTGATTTTATGACGCTTTCAGGACCTTAATTCAGCCTGATGTGACGCCTAAAGTGGATTGGATCCAATTTAGCTTCGCACCGAGAGCTTTTTACGAGGGCCCGTATAAAAGGATCTAAATCATGGCCGTAATCGTTACGAGAGCCATTTAGTTCGGATCTCGATGCTCGATGCTGTGCGTTTGTTTTTCCCCGTCGTTCTCTAATACGGTTTGAGGGATTAAACACGCTCATTAAATTATCCTCCTGCGGAGCGACGTTCCTCTCTCGGCCCCGTAACACCCGCCGGGGGCCCGACCCCCGTACCCACATCTTACAGTCTTAGGACGGAGTTTGGGTTTTAACACGAGCTTTTGATTTTCTTCAGCACGTTCTTCTGCAGATACAAATGAAAACATTCACCAGAGAACCAAGAACTGGGCTTAATGGTGCCACCAAACCAAGAACTGGGCTTAATGGTGCCACCAAATCAAGAACTGGGCTTAATGGTGCCACCAAACAAAGATCTGGGCTTAATGGTGCCACCAAACCAAGATCTGGGCTTAATGGTGCCACCAAATCAAGAACTGGGCTTAATGGTGCCAACACACAAAGATCTGGGTTTAATGGTGCCACCAAACCAAGATCTGGGTTTAATGGTGCCACCAAACCAAGAACTGGGCTTAATGGTGCCACCAAACCAAGAACTGGGCTTAATTGTGCCAACAAACCAAGAACTGGGCTTAATGGTGCCACGAAACAAAGATCTGGGCTTAATGGTGCCACCAAACCACAAACTGGACTTCATGGTGGCACTAATAATCAAAACCTTAGATCAGATCTACAGTTAGCCCGTGCTCATGCCACTCATCATGCCACCCTGTATTACTGAACTTGCCATTTGTCCTTTTCCTCTCCACACAGGATGTGGATCTCTGCACGCCAAGTGTCTGGACGTGGTAGACGGCGAATGAGTGAAAGCTCGTCCCGTCTGCCCTCTGTGCCAGCGCTCAGCGCCGTGCCCTAATTCAGATCAGGATGAGTGATGGGCGATGCCAGCGGTGACTCAGCCGAATCTGATCTGAGGGAGCTACACTTTATCAATCTATGCTAAATCATTAAAAATATACATCAGCAGCTCTCCTGTGTGTGTGTGTAGGTGTGCGTGCGTGTGTGTGTGTGTGTGTGTGTGTGTGTGTCCTGGTGCCCTGTTGTGCATAAAGAAATAAGTATTAAAATAATTTAAAAAAAACTTTACCAGAGTTATAAATAAGTAAACTAATTATTAGGTAAAATGTATGAAAAAAATTGATAATAATATTTAATTATTATTAATAATATTAAATAATATTATTTAAAATGTTTTCGTATTAATGCTAATTTAAAAATATTATGTTATTATATATACAGCATATTTAATAATTTTGTTGTTTGTTTTACAGTGAATTGTTCTCATGCCTAAAATATGTGATTCAAAAAATATGTAATATATGTGATATAAATTAAAATCCGTAAAAAATAAAATACAAAAGTAAATAATATTAAGTGTAATAAAATATAATACTAATATAATAATACCAATATAATAAAAAAAACCCTACATTATTACAGTTATTATTTAATTTCTTTTGCATATATAATTCTTATATTTGGTACATTTAATCCTGTTATAAATGTAATAGTTGTTTTTGTTGTAGTCATTTATTCTTAAAATTGCATTTTGTGTAAATTAATGAGTAATGACATCATAAAAAGTATAAATAAAAACATAATTAATTTTACATCCAGATTTGGGTGTTTTTATAGTTTTTTTTTTTTTTTTTTAAATAAATAAGTATGTATAGAAATAAATCATTGAATTAAATGCATAAAAAACACAATAAAAATAGACCTTCGAAAATAGTTTTTGGATAAATATTTATTTTAAGAAATCTATAATTTTGTTCCAAAAATACTTGTGTTATATTTAATACTGTAGATGCTGTCGAGTTTTTTTTTAATGCTGGTTCTTTGGTCGTTTTTTGAATTTTACCTGTTCTAAGCCCACATGAGTTCCGTTTTCTAAAGAAGTGAACACATAAGGACGTGATGAAGGATGAGTGAAGGTCAGCGGCTCTTTATTTAAGCTCGGTGCTCTTATTAGAAAGGGAACATGAGGTTATTAGGACGGCGGTGTGAGATCATATTCAGCTTTTTAATTGAATTCTGAAGGAGGAAAGTGAACGAGCCTCTAATGAAAGGCAGAGTAATGAGGAGTGAGGATCACCGCTCACAAGACCGTCCTAATATTATTTCTGCTGACTGACCAGCATTAAAAATAAGGTCCAGAGGGATGTGGAGAACATACAAAACTCCGCGTTCAAACCCTTAGCTCGGGGTCTCCGCCTTTAGCTTTAATGAAACGGGGGCAGAACTGTGTACGTTTGATTTTTACCTCCTACGGATCCTTTCTTTAGCATCGAGCGCTAAATCTCATTTCTTCCCCGAGCAGGTAAATATCGGTTTCAATTTGTGTTACAGAAGCAGATAAAAATGAGTTCAAACCAAGAGCGTGGTGTCTGTAGGGCCTTAGTGATTACCAAATATCCAACGAACCCGAGATCAGACAGTCGTGTGACTCCGGGATAATACAGAGGGTTTATAGATAAACCTGCAGGGAATCAAAAACGAAACTCGACCTTCAAACAGAGAGACAGAGACAGAGAGACAGAGAGAGAGACAGAGAGAGAGAGAGACAGAGAGACAGAAGGAGAAAGAGAGACAGAGAGAGAGAGAGAGAGAGACAGAGAGACAGAAGGAGAAAGAGAGACAGAGAGAGAGACAGAAAGAGAGACAGAGAGAGAGAGACAGAAAGAGAGACAGAGAGAGAGAGACAGAAAGAGAAAGAGAGACAGAGACAGAGAGACAGAGACAGAGAGAGACAGACAGATAGACAGAAGGAGAAAGAGAGACAGAGAGAGAGACAGACAGAGAGACAGAGAGACAGACAGATAGACAGAAGGAGAAAAAGAGACAGAGAGAGAGACAGAAAGAGAGACAGAGAGAGACAGAGACAGAGAGACAGAGAGAGACAGAAAGACAGACAGAGAGAGACAGAAAGAGAAAGAGAGACAGAGACAGAGAGACAGAGAGACAGAGACAGAGAGAGACAGAGAGACAGACAGAGAGAGACAGAAGGAGAAAGAGAGACAGAGAGAGAGAGACAGAAAGAGAGACAGAGAGAGACAGAGACAGAGAAAGACAGAGACAGAGAGAGACAGAGAGACAGACAGAGAGAGACAGAAAGAGAAAGAGAGAGAGAGAGACAGAGAGACAGACAGAGAGAGAGAGACAGAAAGAGAAAGAGAGAGAGAGAGACAGAGAGACAGACAGAGTGAGGGACAAAGACAGACAGAGAGACAGACAGACAGAAAGACAGACAAACAGAGAGAGAGATAGACAAAAAGACAGACAGAGAGAGACAGAGAGAGAGACAGAAAGACAGAGAGACAGAAAGACGGACAGACAGAGAGAGAGACAGAAAGACAGACAGAAAGAAATGCAAGAAATCTCTATCCGGTTCTAATATAAATATAACCCCCCACCCCCGCTACCCAAAAAAAACCCAACACCCAGCACCCCTAAATTCTTCCCCATTACCCAGCTTATTATAATTTAAATAGATTGAGGCGGTAAAACATGCAGGTTTACTTTTTATTCATGAATTATATCCATGTTATTATTGTGATTAACTTTATTAATGAGCTTTTTATGCAGACAGAGAGATAAATGCTAATGTATAAACCTAAATACAGTTTATAGTTCCAGTTCCGGTACCTGTTCCTCTATCAGGTTAGTGGAACTAAAACCAGAGCCTTGTAGCTGTACGAGTGATTCTCTACCCAGTACACAAGTACACTGTTTGGGTTTGTTTTTTTAAAGATGTGCCAAGAACCGAAAATAGACGATCAGAATAGAAGATGTGCCAAGATACTGAGCTGTGACCTTCAGAAGATCTGATCTCCATCTCTCAAAAGAAACGTTCGAGAGCCGAGAAACACGAATCAATAAAAGAGACACGAACAGGAATCAGAGAATCAGTGAGTCAGAAACTGAATCAGTGAGTCAGAAACTGAATCAGAGAATCAGAAACTGAATCAGTGAGTCAGAAACTGAATCAGTGAGTCAGAAACTGAATCAGTGAGTCAGAAACTGAATCAGAGAATCAGTAAGTCAGAAACTGAATCAGAGAATCAGAAACTGAATCAGTGAGTCAGAAACTGAATCAGAGAATCAGAAACTGAATCAGTGAGTCAGAAACTGGATCAGAGAATCAGAGAGTCAGAAACTGAATCAGTGAGTCAGAAACTGAATCAGAGAATCAGTAAGTCAGAAACTGAATCAGTGAGTCAGAAACTGAATCAGAGAATCAGTAAGTCAGAAACTGAATCAGAGAGTCAGAAACTGAATCAGTGAGTCAGAAACTGAATCAGAGAATCAGAGAATCAGAAACTGAATCAGAGAATCAGTGAGTCAGAAACTGAATCAGAGAATCAGAAACTGAATCAGAGAATCAGAAACTGAATCAGAGAATCAGTGAGTCAGAAACTGAATCAGAGAATCAGAGAATCAGTGAGTCAGAAACTGAATCAGAGAATCAGAAACTGAATCAGAGAATCAGAAACTGAATCAGTGAGTCAGAAACTGAATCAGAGAATCAGAAACTGAATCAGAGAATCAGTGAGTCAGTAAGTGAATCAATTAGAAAACCAATGAATCAGTGAATCAGTGAGTCAACACAAACTAAAATGTATTTCTGTTAATTTCTAACGTTTTTTTGGTTTAATTTAAAGCTCTGGAGTTTGGTTACGGGTTGGAGAGAACACTACGAGAGTGGTACTGATGATATTAGAACCTTCTGATGAGCATGGCCGTGTTTTTAATGGTAATCCTGCGTGGGCAGAGCGGGATGAGATCGAGCGAGTCAGCAGAAATGATGTAAAAAAACAGAGTTATATAAGAAATCTAATCTATATTTAGACATGGTCTAAGAGACAGCAAAAGAAACGTCCATCACTTCAAAAACAATCATCCACGGTGCTCGTCCACAGAATTACATCCAACGTTCTTCTGTTCTTCTGAAGCTGAGACCTGAGGGCGGTGATGAGGGTGGAGGAACCATTCTTCATTTTAATCGGCTGTGGGCTGGGAGAAACGGAGATCTAATCGGGTTTTTTTAAATCTCATTTAAAGCTCTAACAGAGTTTATGTCGCCATTAGGAGGCTGTGGTGGCAGGGTGCAGGAGATAAGAACAGGTGATGGAGATCCTGAAGAACAGAGGGACTAAAACCTTCTGTAGATCCTCACTGATGGTCCTAAAACAAACCTGGAAGGATCTAATACTGAGTATCAGGATCATTCGTGATCTAATCTCATCATCAGGGTATCTAACGATGGACGTGACACCAAAGTCCTGGAACCCTGCATTTTCCGTCGGTCCCAGTCCAGCTTTGAAGGTCCTACATCATCTAACAAAGGATCCAGGTTCAGCAGCAACATTCTCAGTTATAGTACCAAAGATTCAAATTCTTTAACCAAAGCTTCCAGTTTCTGTAGTTCCTGTGGTTCCTAGCTCCATTCCCAGTACCACAGCTCCCAGTTCTCATATCACTGGATACTGTTCCAACCCTTCCAGGGGCAGAAACGGCTACAGAAGTTCCAGTAATTTTCAGTTTTAGTGATGTTCTAGAACCAACGCTTTCTATTCCAGTATGAATAGATCCGGGAACAAAATTCTCCCCAGTCCCAGTTCCAATTACAAAGGTTCACTGGGTAACAGCGCTTCCAGTACCAGTCCCTCAGATCCCAGTTTGAATGCCACAATCCCAGTAGCAGTAAAACACTTTCCAGGAACAGTAAGTAGGAAATGAAACAGGTCCGGCTAGGAAGCTTCACCAAAAGTCTGTTGTTTTATTTTGGCCCCTGGACCAGACGGCGCTGCTTACGGTGTGTTTTATACGCCGGCCCCCGGCCCGTTAACTTTAACGACCTTCAACAGGAACCGGGTGCGGAACTCTTACTGAGGTATAAAGTCAATTTTATTCGTCTCTCGCTTCAGAAGGCTTTTATAAACGAAGACAGAGATGAAACCAGAGCTGACTGGAACTTCTAGTTCCTCTACCAAAGCACAAAACATCTAGTTCTGGTTCCAATCGCCCTACATTAAGTACCAAACATTCTAATTTCACCATTAAATCGCTTTCCA
Organism: Parotocinclus cesarpintoi; assembly: GCA_034780495.1. Classification (NCBI taxonomy): domain Eukaryota; kingdom Metazoa; phylum Chordata; class Actinopteri; order Siluriformes; family Loricariidae; genus Parotocinclus; species Parotocinclus cesarpintoi. Next base: position 6,423 of record JAUZSV010257727.1, read on the forward strand.
TGTTCATTACCAGTGCCTGGTTCCTGTTCCCACTGTTCCTGTTCCAGTACCAGTTCTGGTCCCAGTTGGAGAACCAGTTGGCCTTACCAGTCACCACTTACTTTCCAAACCACGATTATTCCCAGTCATTCCAGTTCCACTAACAAATAATCTGGTTCTGTTTTTCAGGCTCCAGTTCCCATACCTGTAGTTCCTGTTCCAAAAGGAGGCATCTCCAGTACTTAAAGTACCTAAATAATCTCACTACCAGCGTCCGGGTCTTGTTCTAATGGTTTCCAGTATGCACAGTTCCAGTCTCAGTATTTAAAGTCACAATATTCTGAGCCCAGTTCCAAAGCCTCAAGTTCCAAACGTCCCAGTTCCATTAAAAAGAATCCAGTTCCAATAATAGGGTTCAGTTCTGGTACCTTTTGTTTCCTGGTCCTGTTTTCAGGTCACATTTTCAGTAACAAAAAATCCGGTTCCATGACCAGGGTCCAGCTTGTGCGTCCCAGCTCGAGTTCTGAAGACCCACAGAAGGTCCAGAAGGTGTCAGAAGGTCGGTGTTTATCTTCTTAGGGAACTAGGGAACGTTCTGGATCTTGTACGCATCACACTGTGCGACTCGTCTCCACCTCCCGTCGCCGTGGGAACAAACGAGCGAGCGCTGACACTTGACGTATCTTTGAGGACTAATAACCCGAAGCTGGTGGAAATCTGCTTCCTGCCATCCTGTTTAAACTCCATCGTTAACCTTTCGGCGTTCAGCGTCCCGGGACTGGTGGCGTGCCCGGCGTTATCTCTCCTCACCAGACCTCACGCCCTCTGACGTGACGGAGCGGGGGCCTCCGAGGGGTCCCGTTCTGGAACTTTTTCTAAAACGGATTGGCGTTTGATGGGTCGGGCTCCGTCGGAAAACGTTCGGTAATTGAATTCTAATCGAGTGCCACGGGAGGGTCGTTAATCATGTGGAACCGGGGTGGGATATTATTTACAGCGGACAGGGCGCCGAACCAGGGCGCAACACGCCATCGATCTTACCCACAATGCACCACGGGGATGGGGGGGGCGTGTGGGGTTGTCATCCTATCCTATCCTATCCTGTCCTATCCTAAGGTTCCTCCTAAAGTCTTGATGGTTCCCCAACTCCATTAGGTTCCCAGGTCCCAGTCCTCCCTCGTTACGCCCCGGTCATCGTTCCGTCCTTTTTGGTTGAGGCCTGGATTAATCGGGTCGCCCCTCGCAGTCCTTGCTACGCCCCATCTAATTTTGGGATCGTATTTTGCATGAAACAAACACGGGCCGAAATGTCGCCCAGAGCCCGGGGGATCTCGGCGTCCGGGTTAATGGACTCCTGACATTTAAATGAGGACGACACGGCCCGCCAACGCCATGTTACACACACTTACAGCGACGCAGCGTACACACACACACACACACACACACACACACACACACACAGCGGAGATAACGGGACATAAAAACTTAAAATTTAAATGTGAATAGCCATCAGGGACAAAAGGGTGTAGAAATGAATCGATATAATCGAACCGTATGTTCTGAAGGGCTTCGAAATGGGTCTCAGTGTTGTGCATCTGTATTATATAGAGACAGAGGGGGGGAGGGGCGAACGTGCACAGCTGCTCTGAGGCGGTTCGTCGGTTACAGTTTGAATTTTGTCGGTTGAGATTTGAATTTTGACAGTTAGGATTTGAATCTAAACATCACCTCAGTGTATTCCTATGGGAGATTTTATTCCTCTTTAAACTGAAATCTATTAAAAACCATAAACCTGATCGATTCCTAAACACACAGTGTGATTATCTACAGAACGTCCTTCATACCTCCTCTCCACCTTCAGCAGAAGCATCGTTATCGCCGCTAAAACTAAAATACAAGCAAATAATGAATAATAATAAACTCCTAATAGCTTATAAAGAACAAATATTATTGAACTTGTCCTGTCCTGACCTCTGCCTACTTGCTCTTTCCCTTTATTCCAAACCCAGGTTCCTTGGCGTTATCGTTAATTGATTTCGAGTCATACCCGGGTGAAATTTGCCACTCCAAGCTGCCGTTAAATCCTCCGATTCAATTAGGACTAAAGGAGAAGTGATTTATTTTTCACTGGAAATGAAGCCCGGTTGAAGCATTAGCTCGGTCTCGGTCTCGGTCTCGCACCGACAACGGGCGAAGAAAACTCTGAACACCCTCCAACGGCTCGTCTTCCTACCACGTGGCATCCTGGTGCCATGGCCGTCCCGAAGATCGTTTTTAGTGACACGTTTGAAAACAGTAATGGTGTCTCTGAGGAACATGGCAGACCAAACCGGAGGGACTAAAATAAACAAGCAAAAAAGAAAGCCTGTTGCCAAACAAAAACAAATCTAAAAATAAAGCAGTGTGAGTTTCAGAACAGATATTTTTGGACTCTTGCGCCTGTGCCCCTGTTCTAAACCATTTCTCTTTCCTGCTGTTAAAGGCGTCCTCGTCTCTCACCTCACCAAATTCGGACCGTGTCCCATCGTCCATTCTCTCCCCGGTCTCATGTCTCTGCTCCTTTACTTCAATTTTCACCCCTCATGCAAAGTCTTGTTTGACTTTTACACTTTCTATTGCATTTCAGGACTTTTCCCATTTATTCAGCAGACACTTTTTATTCATGGTTTCCCATCAGGCACCCGGGTAAAGTTTACAGAACGTGATTTATTCTGCCCAGCCATAGTAAACAATATCTCTCTCTCTCTCTCAGTGTCTTCATTTTAATTTTTGGCCTCAAAACCAATTTCGTACTTTAATTGAAATGGATTGATCTGATGCAGTAGGCGGGGTAGTGATACCTTGGCTGTCTGGGCCGAGTTTGGCATGTTGTCCTAGAGCAGGGCAGGATAAATTCACTTTAAAGATGGATATGAAGAAAAGACGAAAGAAAAATTACAAAAGTACAGGGGGGTGAATAAAATAAAATAAAATGAAGTAATCATTGATGAGACGCAACCATAAAACCTGAAGAAACCAAAGAAGGGAAAATTTTTCATTTAGAATAATAGAAAAAAGACTGGGAGAAAGGAGGCAAAGATCAAAGAAAGGAAATTGAAGGATCAAAGGGAAATGAGAAAATTTAGAATAACAAAGTTAAGAATGACAAAAAAAAACAACAAAGAAAATACGATTTTAATAAGAATTAACGCAACAGAAATGAAGCCTTTTAAAAAAAAGAGGTACAAGAAAAGGTGGCTGAAAACTGATGATTTTTTTAAGTAAAAAAAAAGTTTTTTTTAAAAAAAGTTAAAAAAATAAATAAATAAAATTCTAGTGGACGTGAAATCCATGTCAAGAAAACGCTTTTGGAAACAAACAATTTTCTGATTGATGTTTCTGATTTTTCTTTACCCCACCTTTTGTACTAGCTGTCTTTTTTTTGTACACTGTTCTTTTTAATTGCTTTATAAAAAATTAATAAAGAAATAAAACGTGTCGGTGTGTTTTCTGGATTTCAGTTTCTCTGTTTTTAACATGCCCATAACTTAACTGATGTTTCGAAGATGCTGTGAAACAAAAAGAGGGACATGTAGATAAAATAAGTAAAATAAAGGAGATGGGTTAAAAAATAAAGGGAAGAAAAAAGAAAAGAATTGGATGAAACAAAAAAATAGCACCTTTTGTTTTTTAAATAAAAAGTGTCTGAACTGGATAATGCTGCAAACAAACTAAGGACTAAATAAAAAAAATACAAATAAAATAAACAAAAGCGTGCGTAAAAATAAAGGGATTAAGGAAAGCTGAAGGAAGAAATAAGGAGGAAAATGAATTAGTTAATTAAGCGTTAATATAAACCACTGAGAAATTTTGTCATAATATTAAAATGTTAAAAAAGTTTTATTTAAATTTAAAATGTAAAAATATGTCAATATTAATTTAATCTAACAAAAAAAACCCCACCAAAAACAAAGAAAACAAAAGCAAAAGATTAAAAATAAAAGGAATTCAAGAAGGCAGAAGGAAAAAATATATAGAAATAATTCAAAATAAACTATTGATAATATTTTAAAAAATAATAGACATATAATAATACAGTATTTTTTATTATAATTTTAAATGTAATAAAATGAAAATATATTGAACCCGACGGCTCTCTCTTCTTCTTCTAAAAATTAATTTTATTTCTCTATTTTTGACGAGTCTGAGTTGTTGGGGTTTTTTTATGATAATGAGGAGGAACGGTGTGAACGTTTTTCTTTTAGACGTCGTTAGGATCATCGTTATGGTAATTGGTTGATATAAAATCGACTCTTTGTTCTTGTCTTTTCTTTTTGTTCCTAATTAAGAGTCGGCGGGAAACAAACGATTGCGATTAAAAACGCTGCGCTTTGATTAGGAAATTACAAACCCAGTGTTAAACGACGTCTGGACGCTCGCCGGGATTTAATTATTGATCTCTTTAAATGCTGATTTAACGAACTGAGATGATTTTTGTCAGATAATTACGCTCGTTTGATGAAGATTAACCGAGATGTTTTAACGCTCAGAAATAGAAAAGCAGAGGGAAAAGACGTTTTTGCGCTGTGTGTTATCGAAAAGAAAAAACCTAACGCTCATACCAACTGTAAAGCATGGTGGCGGAGCATCATGGTGCACATTGTGTAAAAATAGGGAGCGTGTAAGAAAAAAAAAGAAATGATGAAAAGTAAAATGAAAAGGAGGAAAGAAAAGAAAAAAAAAAAGAAACAAATAAACAATGAGGGATAAAAAAAAAAAAGAATTAATAAAGGGAAAAAAAGAAATAATTTGAGAGTGGGGTTAGAAGAAAAGATAGGGAAAATGCTCGTCATGAATTATTTAATGTATTAAATTATTGCAAAAAAATATGATATAAAAATATAAAAATAAAAATGCTAAAATGTAAAATGATTAAAAAACATTTAAAAAAAATAAAAGGTGTCTAAAACCGACCGATGCTCTAAAGATGCTGCGAAAAAAAAGAGATAAATAATAATAAATAAATAAATAAATAAATAAATAAATAATACACAAACAGGAGTCGTCAAAATATATGAAAGAATAAAAAGGGAAGCGAGCAAATGATCAAAAAAGTTAAACGTTATTAAAAAAGTTTATTAATATTAATATTTAATTCAGAAAGACAGGCCCTGTTTGAAGCTTCTGGAAGCTATTTGGACGTTGGGATGGCGTTTCGTTTGCGTGTCGTTACGTCCTGACCGTGTTGGATCGTCGGGGGATTCGTTTCGCTCGACTTGTTACGCCGTTCTCCGTGTTTGTTTTGGAGATTAGCAGCTAATAAGTCGTGTTAGCATGAGGCTGTGGAAATGTAATCACGTGTGGAAGCTGAGATAAAGGGATTTCCAGTCGTACACATGCACTAATCCCTTTAATTTGCTCCTCACGACTCCCAGGCTTCACCTCCTGCACCTGAGAAACAAAAAAAACTAAACGTTTAACACGCTTAGAAATCATTTAAATAAAGAACTCGGTGCTTACGCTCAAGCTCTAAAGAACCTTAGCGTTCCTAAAGAGTTCCCGTTTAGCGACAGCAGACGAGACGTAGAAGCCACGCCCAAACTTTTCCCCCCGTAATCAAAGGACAAATAAAAAATATCTCAGAACAAAAGTGAAGAAAGAACATTTCCTAAAGGTAATAAAAGTGACATACAGTCGAATCCGGTTAATGGGACCACATCGGGACAGGATGGTTTTGGTCCTTGTAACCGGCTGGTCCGATTAAACGAACATGCCCTATGTTAGAAGACGGGACGTGCTATGTAACATATTAAATGTTTAT
>JAUZSV010257830.1:0-12201 GCA_034780495.1 Parotocinclus cesarpintoi
CATAATTAAATATCACTATTTTTTGTGAGCAGTGAGAAAGAGAGAGGAAAAGAGAGAGAGAAAGCTTTATTGTAATTGTATTTTATACTACGGAATTCTGAAACGAGTGATACCTCTTACAAGACAGAGTGCAAGACAACATAAGTACATAAAGACTATGTTTTTTAATTTTAAGGGCACATAAAGGTAATATAGCATGTATAAAATAAAAACAGTACAAGTGTATTGTACAGTAGTAAGTGTACAGTAGACTGAAGATTACAATATGTATATATAGTATACATAAATTATTCTTTATTAGAATACAACTGGAACTAGAGGGCATTTGTATGATATTAAGGCAGGATGGGATCACCTGGATAGACAAATAAATAAATTATAGTCTAAAGATTTATTAACTCTGGTAAGTGTTGATAGAACCCTGGCATGATACAACAAAAGATTATTTCAAAAAGCCTTAAAACAATCTCCCCTAAAGAGTTCAAAAATTTGCCTAGTGCCAAGGGAGGTCACATTAAATACTGTAGAAGCCATGTTCTGAAAGTTGTTTTTTAAATTTTGTGTACATATTTCCCACAGTTTGCATTTTATTAAAAGGTGTGAGAAATAATTGTGTATGGTTATCATACCTTTTTTTAGAAAAACAAATCTAATGGTGGCCCAAGACTTTTGTACATATGTTTACTGCAAAAACATTGATCCCATGAAGTTTGTTTCAAAAATGGCAATGGCATTACTGACAAATATTTTTTTTGCCTTTTTCTTTTAGACATATGTAAAGGATAGGTTCTGCCCTATTCCACTGTACCCATTGACCCTCTACAAAGGTGCAGCGAAGGCAAATGGTATTGTTCAGTGATATATCCTGTGTCATTTACCTTTAGTCTGAAGGACGCTTAGAGTTATCTAAATCAGAATTCCTATAGTTGGATGCGCTGCATGTACATGTGTGACTTACAACAGTGCGGACATGTTGCATATTTCAAATTGAGGTTGCATTTAGCATCTATAACAGAGTTTAAAAGTTAAAGAAAACACAATCCCTGCATTTTTTAATGCTAAAATGTGTTTGATATGAATAATGGTGGCCATACAGAGTGTTCTCTGTAAGTAAAACCTTTTGTTTACCTATACCTATGTTTGTGTCCTGTGATGCTGGACTATTTAGACATTCTGCGGTTAACCTAAAAACCAATCAAATACAGGGTTCCTTAAACGCACCAATTATAAGACATAATATATAAACACAGTGATGTCACAAAAAAACAACAACCTTGTTCCTAGTCCTATTAAGGCTGCCTAGTTTGCTTGTGCTAATGCAGTGTTTACATTACCTCCACGTGTAAACCAAATGGCTGCGCCCCTAGTGGCCAAGATCGGCAACAGCGCATCACTCATGCCCGCAGTTTCACACCTGCTACTACTGACAGATAGAGATGTTATTATGGACTGGAATGCTTAACCTATTGTAAAATGTCCATATGCTACAGATACTGTACAGAATTCCCATGCTCATATTTATTTACATGCTTCAATTACCTGCACATATGCATGAAACTGCAGGGGAGAGAGAGAGAGAAATGGCACCATACTGGAAAATAGACACACATAATAATTTAATTGAATCCAGTGTTCTACAGGCGATATTATGAGATTATGCAAAAGTTGCATGTAACCTCTAAAGGTAAAAAACTGTATAAGACTGTATATGTATCCATCCATACAGTATATTCCGCTTAATCCACACTGGGCCATGAGACAGACGGTGCCCACCTGACAACTCTGGGCAGGTACAACCCTAGATGGGGTACCAATTCATCGTAGGCCGCACAATCACACACTAAGAGCCACTTTAGATACACCAATTAACCTAACACGCATGTCTTTGGACTGTGGGAGGAAACCGGAGTAAACCCATGTAGACACAAGAAGGACATGCAAACTCCACGCAGAAAGGACCCAGGCCGCTCCACCCTGAACTCAGGACCTTCTTGCTATGAGGCAGCGGTGCTACCCACCGAGCCACCGTGCTGTCCCAAGTTAGAAATGTATTTCTGCAAATATCTAAGTTATCAGACATTGTATAAACACAAATGAATAATCAGAAAAGATGTCCAAATGATCACAATTCTCAACTGGAAAATGTATTCTAAAATATATGCATTAAAATAAACAGAGATATGTGTTCTGGTGCAGTGGTATCTCAAACTGTACTGTCACTACAAAGCTCTGGAGATCCGGGTTTGAGTCCAAGCTCAGCCATTGTCTTTTTTGGATTTGCATGTTCTCCCCATATTTTGAATTTCCTCTGGGCACTCTCATTTTCTCTCACATTGGTGTCTCTAAAAGTGTCCCAGACTGAGCGAGCGAGTGAGAGAATGTACCCTGCGATGTATCGGCACCCTGTCTAGGGTTTCTACCTTGCACCCTGTGCTGCAACAACACCTCCCCCATCCTAAGTCAGATAAAGAGATTATAGAAAAGTGCGCGGAATGAAAACAATTATTATTGTTTTATGCTCCATACAAAAAGGTTATTCAGTTCAGAGACGCAACGAGCCGAGTACTAACCCGGGAAAAAAGTGCAGGAAAGTAGCCCAAATCTGATTTTCTATTTCTTGCCTATATTTAATGAGATCAATGTCCTACGTTTGTCTAAACATTTCATGCTCCCAAACTGAGCAATAGAGCAACGCTTTCCAGACCTGCTCATCCAGAGGTTAAATAATCAAATGGAGTCAACAGTAACAGGTTATTCTTTAATGGGGCATGTTATTCAGCCATGACCAGGTCTTTGGTTGTGCACTTCTTTAAACTTTGTATTTAATATCTTCTATATGTTTCTCTACAAATTTTGTTAAAACATGGGACGATTGTGATAATATGCCTTCAAATTTAGTTTGCACTGCTGTTATTCTGCTTTCCTTCTCCTCAGATCATTTATGACAAATAGTTAGAGTGACAAAAAAGTCACATTAATTGTGTGATCTGGCTGTCCAGTCACATTGCCGTATATCGGATGTGTATCGCATTTCCTTACCAAATATGTAAGTGTCCCAAATCAGAACTGGAAATATCAGATTCAATGTGTATTTTACGTTCACACTGCCCCGAAGATTGGTAAAAGGTTAAATTTGGACCACTTTTTCCTTTTGCCTGAATGTTGCTCTAGAGACACAAAATGGCTTGACTCACATAAGGGGAGAACATTCAAAATCCACACATGCTATCTATCTTCTTTGTATCTGTGCGTGCCATTTTAAACATTTTATAACCAATCTCTATTTGGCTCAATTAAATTTCTAGCCAAAGACAGTTCCTCAAGTTTCTTTCTGTTTTTAACGTTTCGTTTTGTAAAAAGATGCACTGGCTAACTTTGCAATCTCAGACATGCTACTGAAGACATTTTGTAACGCTTCTGCGAGGCAGGAAAAAGCTCTGACTTTCTGTAGGCTAAACAGCGTATTAAAGACAATCCTAATTTAAAGAGCCCTTAGCTAATTATATATTTAGTTAAATAGCCTTGGAGTATCCCATTTGAATAATATGTTAATGCTATCAGCCATTCTCTTTGCGATGACATTTTGTTTTTTTTTCCATGAAATTAGTAACTGAAAAAATGATAATGACTCATCAGCAGGCAGTGCAAATATCATGATTTCCATCATAGGTTATTGCTGCATATGAAGTTGCCGTGTGGTCCCATAAGAAGGTGATGCACTGAATCTTAAGTAGTGCACAGAGCGAGCATAACTCAGGCCAGTTCCATGTAACATCTTCTTTAGATGTCAAGAAGTTCACATCCTTTGCTTTAACTGTAGTCTGATCACAAGTTTACGACTGTACGGCCTTTATTATGGGCTGAAAAGAAAACATGTAAAAAATGAGAATCAGCAATCACATGGTAATGCTTAAAATAAACTCATTGACCTAACAATAAAAATGGATGGACCAAGATGGAAAAGTCAGATCGCTGTAAAACTCGGCGTGCTGTTTTGTCTCAGGCAGACATGTAAATAATTACAAATGGGGTCTGATTCGACACTGATTGTGCCTCAAGAGGTGCCCTACATAAAAGCTGTCAGTGGCTACTTTTGGGTAGTGTACCTCATGGTGAGAGACTATTGACTGCAACAATGCATTTGAAGACTTTTTGCCCAATTGACAGACTTTCAGACGGTGTGCATCATCAGACTGAGAGAAGCAGGATGGTTGTTTGGCTGAACTGTCTGCCTTCTAGACTGTTCTGACCTAGCTTTTAGAATGTCTTGGGAGCAGTGTGAAAAATTATATAGTGCTCACATGGTGAAAAGATTCCTGTTGGTCCATACAAACCACCAGTAGAGAAGATTGTTTGATCGGTGTACAAGGATAAGCAGATTTCACAGTTTCCTTGTCCACCATCCAGACACAGGTGACACCTTCACTACATACCCCTGTCTCTCCCGGGACCACTTCCAGGCATCCAGTACGTATCCTGACATTGACACCCAACCATCGCCTTTGTTTGCAGTGGTGTCACGAACAAAAAACCTGGACTGTTATGAACTGGATCCGTATTGTCTTTAACGATGAATCTAGGATTTGTTAGGGATCCAACGGCAGTCAGGTTCAAGTATGGTGGCCTCACGGGAAGCACTATGATCCTGCACCCAAGGGCCGGTGTGATGGATGAGGATCTACAGACCCAGCTGAAACCATCAGACTCACTGATACAATACGAAACCTGTATGCATCCAATACCGAGCCATATCTCATGTTGCCCGTATCCAGGCTAGTGGAGGCCTAATAGGGTACGAGAGCCTCCTTTCAATTGTACAGTGTTCCACAATTTTTCTTCTAATATTGTAAACAGTAAAATATATCATCATTACATTTGAACATAACACGATTTATTCGATTCCCAAACATCCTTAATGAGTTCTTTTTTTGTCAATAAGTGAAACATATAGAAACATATGGTACAGTCTGTAAATCTGTAAACTGCAAGGTGGAAACTAAGTGGAACTGATAATGTGGACAGTGAGTGTAGGTGGTCATTATAAAGTGATCGGCAAGTCTATATACTGTATAATATAATATAATATAATATAATATAATATAATATAATATAACATAACATAACATAACATAACATAACATAACATAACATAACATAACATAACATAATATAATACAATACAAAAGGTATCTTGCATTGTTGTTATAGAGGGCTTGTGTTCTTTTTAACCTCCTGCCAAATGATTTTCATTTACATGTCATTCCCGGTTTCCACTTTCATCTAAAATAACACTCCTTGTGTAACATCCTGATGAGGAGCGGCTTAATGATGAGGTGAAGTATAGGTGCATTTGGCCCCGTCTCCCCCCTCCTCTACCTACTTCACTTAATAAAAAGCAGAGCGCGATGTCCAGTCGTTACGCAGACTCCACTTTTGATATTTAATTGTCCATTGTAATCCTCTCCACTCGAGGACTGCAAATGTGCCGTTTGAAATCCAGGCCTAAGACGGGGAGGGGGAGGGTAGCGTGGGAGAAGAGGCTGCATTCAACTCGGCCCACTTCACAGTGGTTGTTAAATTAAAAGGTTTGGTCCAACTGAAATGTAAATCACACTTCTTGAAAACAAATTAGGTCCCAAAGATAACAGCATGGTGCTCGGTCAATAAAAAAATTGGCCCCACCGGGTTGTTTTGCTTAACTGTATTGCAGTGGGTATAGTTTGATCGGCAAGTGTAGGGAATTTCTGGGGTACATCACTGACATGAGTCACACACAGGAGCACAGGATTATCATTATTAGTGGCATACATGTCCTAACATTCTTGTAATCACAATTCCTTAACTACTAAAAAAAACATGTGGACCGCAAAAGAGGTTTCTAATATTTTTTAGCAACCAAGGCCCATATTTAAGAAGAAACAGTGTGTCTGTAGTGTATTAACACATCACACAGAGTAATCCTAGTCTTCTGTGCTACCAAGGTCCTGATCTGAGTACCTGAAGAACCGGGAAGGTGGAAACCCCTGGGCAAGGTGGAAAACAGACATAGCTGAGACAGTTCATAGCACAAACTCAACCCTATATCTTGCCAGACAAACCAGGGAGCACAAAAGGGAGCCCAGTTCATGTTGCCACTGAGGTTACAGACTAAATATAGTTCCAGTTTGGAGTTCAAGTTCTGGTTTAATCTGTGTTTGCGTCGTTGTCCTGGCATAGTGTGGAGTTCCATTACTTCCTGACTTGTCTTCCTCCTTGTCTGGGACTTCCTACTGCCCAGTTTGAGTTCCCTGAGAGCTGGATTCTTAGATCTTAGGAACACAGATGTTAATGAGACAGACAGTAGTGCAACTCAACCCTAAACTAGGACCAAACAGGCTGGGAGGTGGTAACCTAGACATAGACATGCACTGGGAACAGGGCAAGTAAGTAAAAACAGGAGCAACCCAAGACAGGGCGCCAATCCATCACCTGGAACGTAGACTTACACAACAAGGGCAGTTTAGAAACCTCAGTTAATATAACATGCATGTCTTTGGACTGTGAGAGGAAAACTGAGTACCTTTAGTAAACCAACAAGGACATGGGGAGGACATGCATACTCTATAAAGAAAGGACCCAAGTTGCTTCAACTGGGAACGAACCGGTTTGTGTGAGGCAAAATTGCTACCTTCCTAGCCACCACGCCAGCCCAAATTTAAGTTTGTTTGCTGTAATTTAAGCTGATCAAAGGTTGCCAGTTAAAACATTTAGATGCATAACATTCATCCAAGAGGGCTTCACAGGATACTAGGTTATTGATATTAAATTGGACTGTGGTAGCCTAGCGGTTAAGGTAATGGACTATGAACCAGAAGGTCCAGGGTTCATATCCCACCTCTGCCAAGCTGCCACAGTTTGGTCCCGGAGCAAGCCATAATTTAACCCATAATTGCTTGGATTGTAAGACTGTATGAATTGTAAGTCGCTCTGGATAAGGACGTCTGCTAAATAATGTAAATGTATATTGACAAAATGATCAAATCCTAAAGAACAGCCTTACAAAAGGTATAACATATAATATGTAAGATAGAAATAAATATATGTTTAAATAGAGCCCTTCAAATAAAGTAGTAAACAAAATACCACACAGCATTCAAAAAAGTGTTGTTTGATATCTACTCTGTAGTCTTCAGCTTCCTCCAGTCCACTATATGGTGAAAGTGATGTTCAAACAAGACCCTGCTTGGTATCATATATCACTGGTGCATTGTTTATTAATTCCAGAAGTACATTTGAGCGCTCGTCTATCTGTGTAGATCTATGTTCTTTCTAGGTCTCAGGTCAGTGAGCAGGATGTAGATGAACAGGTCGCACTGTGGCCTGGTCGCGCTCTCTCTCTCATTCTCTCTCTCTCTCTTTCTCTTTCAGAAATCCCCAAAGGTGCTATTACTCACCTCAATCAGTCTTTTGTTTGGCCCACTTTGCCCCAATTAAAGCCAGTTGAAGTTACAAATTTGCTGCGAATTAAGCTTGTTGATATCCTGAAACAGGCATTGGAAAAAGGTAGGGGGGTGAATGGTCCTCAGAGGGGGCATAGCGTGTGTATCAGGACTCATCTTGGCCTTGGAAGCTCTGATGCCAGTGATACTCAGGTCTAGGGAAAGAGGCCACCTCGGCAAACCTGTCCCTCGATGAAGAACAAAGGCGGCCATTGTTAGCCTTGGAAGTGATGGGTCTGCAAATGGAATCCTTCAGTAGGAAACAATGACAGCCGGATCGGTTTAGTGCAACCAGAGCTCAGGCCAGGTGCCCCTCCTCGACTTCTTAATTGACCTCATTTGTTACTCATACCTCCCGGTCGCGCTCGCTATCGCCGGTCCAGGTCAGTGGCCACTCAGAAGAGCCACCTCCTCTACCCTGACCGACTTCATTTCGGCCTGTGAAACAGGACACCCCCAAAATATCCCAATTACACTGCCACTTCATGTTCTTTTGTGACTGGATTTTGCTTACTCTTCCCCCCTCGTAGGCACAAAGGGACGAATTGTGCTGTGCCAGCGGCTCAAACAGGTATGGCTGTTCTTACAGGAAGCCAGAAGGATCACATGTGTGGATAATTACCTCAAGCTTTTAATGGCCCCCAGTAGAGGCCGGTAATGGACTCAGAGTTATGTAAACTGTCATTTATACGCCTGCCTCTGTGCTGTCCTCTGCTGGCTCTCCTGGAGGATCCGATTCGGCGGCGTTACTGCGGAGACGTCAGAGCCGTTAATGTACTGTGCACTTGTAGAGCGGTGCAACTCATATCATTAGCCAGATGTTAAGTGTAGTCGCTTGTAGTTGTTCAGTGTAGCACGTAATGGCCTGAGCGCAGGTGCAGGCATACATCCTAATTGCGTGAAGTGCTTAAAGCTCGTAATCACCTGTCTATGAAAAAAAACTATTGCAATGTTATCTAAACAAAAAACTGATTATTAGCTCTACCAGATCCAGGATGCAATTTACAGGATTTCTAATAGATTTTGGAATATGACTACTGGGATTTACTTAGGGTTTAACAATCAGACTTGCCTTAGAGTTCCAGTTTACACTCCTCATTTCACTCCAAGCTCCACATCCCTATATGGACCTTGCATTCAGTGTTTCCATGCATTGAAAGTTAACCATCAAAAGTCCCTTTACTCCTGGAACAACTGCCGCCAATGTTCTCCAAAACCCTGATCATCCATCACACAGTCAGAAAATTTTGTGCGAGGCTACTCTGGTATGGAAAACAATTGAATAAGAACAGGCGCTTTCACACCAGAGGAACTATGTCATAGTTCTTAGAACTGTGCCCCTTTGATGTTGCTCTGAGAATTATTGTAGTTTTTGCAATGGCATTATAAGGACTTTTAGCTTGTACTTCGAGGTAGGGTTATTTCTCAGTGCATAGGAACCCTGAGTGATGTAAGTATGTGGTTCAAACTTAGAGTACAGCCATTGGTCCAGATATAGTCACACAAGTGTCTGTGTTGAACTAAACCGCCACGTTTAAATCCACTTGCACAAATGGCAGCCATCTAAACAACATATATTTATGCCCTTAAAATGGCAAGAACACAAATAAATTAACAGACAGTGAATTTCAGGCTTTACATAGCCTATATGTGATGGCGAAGGTACAGCGAGAAAAATTTGTGGGGCTTATATCACTACAGGGCCACGCAATGTTTCTAGCGGCAGTATAAATGCATACCAGAAAAGGCCCTGGAACCGTTGTAGTTCTCATACGGGGAATTTCTCTATAAGAAGTACTCCTAGGAAGCTTGAAAATGGCAGTTTAGAACTGGGTAGTGATTAATGGCAGCCAAGGTCAGGCCAGTTCTGTAAGCTTGTGTGAGAATCTGCTTTGTAACTGAACTGTTTGAGTGAAGGTGGGACCTTTTTACTCAACAAGCTCCTCAGCATAACCCAACGTTTGCAAAGCACTTCATAAATATGCCATGATTTGCAATGGAATTTCTGTCCGGACACTCATTTTTGGTTAATAACCCTTTTTTTCTGATTTTTGTTTCAAATTTCTCCAACACTGCCTTGGTGGCGTCCTCAAAGTTGGCATAAGTTTGCAGTCCGTTTCATCTGCACATTCGAGTTGGTTGTCACAGGCAGAAGGGTTGGCTTCGGCAAAATCTAATTAGCCAAATTTCTTTATGATTCTCCCCTTTCTATCATCTGACACATTCCCTAAAAAGTTAGGGTACCGCCAATTACCGCCCGGCGGCCTTGGCCTCGGCACGAGCACGTGCGGCGTTCCAGGCGTCGAGGTGGCGTGTTTAGTGGCCGGGTCTTTTGTCGACGGGAATGAGAATGAAATTAGACTAATAGGAAGCTTGTTTCCAGTCGCTGATTAAAAGGCCTTGCTGATCCTCAGGCGTCACCCGTGTCCGTTTTGGAACACGCCGAGAGAACGGGAGTACGAGTAAAAGCGTCAGATTGCTCCTGTAATGTCATTTCGGACATCAACCCGCCTGTCTCCTCGGGGTCATCTTTCCTCTGCCTTCCTTGGGTTTTTTTTCGTGTGTTTGCGTCTCTTTCCTTTGGGCTGCTAATTAGGCAGAGCGTCCAAAATTAATCAACGAATCCACCAGGGCGAAGGACGATCTGTCTGGAAACAAAGTGCACTCGCCTATGCACTCCGGAGCCCTCGGCTATGGCGCGAGAGCCAAACAACCAAGCAGACGGCCAAGTGACACAAAAATTCATATAAGTATAACATTTTGCACTCATTTTCCATGTCAGCTTGTCACATCTAATTATAAATGCTGATTTGCTTGTTGTGGTAAGCGAGCTCATGGGAGCTCGGGCATCTGAACACCGTCATATGGTCAACGTCTGCGGCGAGGCAGCCGGGCTACACTTTCTACACCTTAGTAGGTTTTGGAAGCCAGTAAAATATTGGGTAATGAGAGAAAAAGAGAAATGTTGTGGATCTTTAAGAGATAATTTTACACAATTCTCAGTTATTCTCGTTCAAACTCATTCTTAGCAGTCACCATCTGATCTTCGTCTCGAAGATCTTGAAGCATCTCAAAGACGCTACTGATATCTAGGCTTTTTATTAGCGTATATATCACCCTCTTTCCTTGTTAAGTGCCTTTATTGCTCTCGCTCTCTTTCTTTTTTTAATAAACACTAATTAGAACAGGGCCTGGAGGCTATTTGCGACCTTTCCATATGGAAATGTAGACATGGTTTTATGGAAGGAGCTAAGGGATTATGAAGGGTTCTGTGTCGCACCACTCCGGGCACGTTTCTCACTTTTGATACTGATACATCTCTTTGGTGAGACGCTTGCCAGTGAATGGCAGCAGACAGATCGTTGACAGGTGTAAAAAGCACACAGCGAATGTCGTCTCATGTCACTCATGCTTGAGACAGTGCTTTAGTTTTGGTCCTTGTAAGGATCCTTGTGCCAAGCAACACCTTTGCAGGGGCAGGAGCAAACATTCTTGAAGATCATCAAGACAGTCATTAATATACTAAAACATTCTCATAAGACTTTATATACAGAACTGTTTAATAACAGGGGGAAGAGGAAATGCTATAGTCTGGAATAATATTCAGGAAAACACAATGGTGGGCTACATGCTTTTGCATCGCAATAGTGGAATGGGCATCACGGTGGCTCGGTGGGTAGCACTGCTGCCGCACAGCAAGAAAATCCTAGGTTTAATCCCAGGGTGGAGCGGCCTGTGTTCTTTCTGTGTTGAGTCTTCATGTCCTCCGTTTGTCTGCGTGGGTTTACTCTGGGTACTCCGCTTTTCTCTCACAGTCCAAAGACATGTGCTAGGTTAATTGGTGTCTCTAAAGGTGATCCTTAGCGTGTGACTGTGTGTATGCGTGCGCCCTACGATGAACTGGCCCCCGTCTAGGGTTGTTCCTGCCTCCAGATTTGCCGTATGGGCACCGACTATGGACAGTTTGAGCTCCATAAATAAGTGCATAGCTCTCAGAAAAGGCAGAGCCAAAAAGCAAATAATCCCAAACTGCCAAATAAAATAATCTTTTATTGCCAATGTACGTGCTGTGAGAGGGGCGGGGATGCAGGTGATACTGATAGCACAGGAGCACACCTGGTTGTGCAGTACGTGTGCAGCAGCTAGCGCCAGCACCTCAATCATGTTAACCGATACCAACCGTAAACAAACTGCTGAAGATTTGCTAATTGAATCTGCAGATGCACTAGTTGTTATTTACAAGGATTACCTTTCACCCGAGTTTCCAATGCTACTTTCCTTCCGAAATGCTCATGGATCAGAAATTGAAAAAACAAAAACAAAACTGACCAAACATATGGTTCCAAGGCATTTTTCTATTTTATCTAGTGTCCACTGCTCTTAAGTTTTTTTAACCATACCTGCCACTGTGACAAGTGCAGAGAGATATTTTTTTAACACTGATAATTAATCTACATGAGAAGCGCAATAGCCCTATACATTCTTGTTATTACTCTGATCTGCATCGAAAGCCACTGTGCTCGTCATAATCCACATTGTGAAGGGATTTGCTCAGGAAAACATAATAAGGAATGGACGTTTTGGTCATTGGTAAAGGTAAGGTTTTATTGTTGTTGGGTTTTTTGGTGGGCTGTATTAAAACAGATCGTTGCAGATGAAAATAAGGGTTTCATAGGTGATACTTTATATCAGTCGGGTCGCTGATATTTTTAGTCTCTTTAGA
>JAUZSV010257927.1:0-12197 GCA_034780495.1 Parotocinclus cesarpintoi
ACACATCATACATCACTCTCGTATCACACATGCTCCGTCCGGACCGAGCTTACAGCACCAAAATATCCTACACATTGTGTGGATAGAACAGCTATTTACTGTAAATCCTAATATTTTATCATTTATAACATTCCTTTATTGTTAGAATTAATATATTTTGTTATAAAGTTTGTGATTTTTTTAAATGTTAAAGTTCCGCAAAAACCCGCAAAACAGCGAAAATCCGCAATATATTTTTTCCATTAATATTTTTGGAAAACCCGCGATGCACCGAGTCCGCGAAAGGTGAACCACGAAGTGGAGAGGGAACACTGTAATGTCAATAGTTCACATTATACAAGGTCTGTAGACAAACTCTTTTATGCATCCTCATACTGGGACAGCTCTACAGGACAAGTCGGTTTTAATCACCACTTTAGTGCACATGAAGCAGTCAAGAAACCACTTTTCCAGAAGCGAAACCTGTTTGAAAAGCTGAGATTGGATTAAAAATCAGTGAAAATAAGTATTATGTAATGACAAACTTGACTAGGTTTATATGACTAGGTTATATATATGTTCGTTAGACCACTACTGGATATGTTGTTTCAGAAATGGTATAAGACTTTTGCTGTCTTGATAATCTTGTAAATGTCTACTGATCTTAGAACACTTTGCTGGTGATCGATAGTATTTATACTATACTATACTATACTATACTATACTATATATATATCGATAGATTTACTGTATATAAATTGCTAATCTTATCAGTCGGTAATGATAATGCCTGTGTGCTATCGACAGTCCCCGGACCTTTCAGATCAGGCCAAAGCTCTGCAAGAGCAGAAGGTAGAACTGGAAAAGGAGATTTCATCTCTGAGAATGAAGCTCGAGGAGGAAAACAAGGTAACTTAGTCCTAAACTGCTCTAAATGTATGCTATCACAGATTTTTATGAGTGTATATGTGTACAATACATCGGAGTTACTCTCAAACAGAAGCAGAAGGGGTTGAGCATGGCACAGGAGAAGACTGACGCTGGACTGAAGGATCTGCAAAAAAAGCTGGAGTTGAGTGAAGCCGAGTGCCAAAGACTGAGGGACAAGCTGGCCAAAGCGGAGGCTGATCTACGCACCACGCTCGAGGAGTAAGACTTCCTGCAATTATGCATTTAAAATCTGATTCAGACTGGATCAAAGGTAAAAAAAGGAAGAGTAAATGCTCAAAATAATAGGATGCAGGGCTTGTGTTTACCTTTGATTTCAGGTTCTCTCTAACCAGCTTATGTTAGCTGAAGCTAAAACAGTAGTACAATGAGTAGAATTGTAGAAGAAAGGTTGCAGCTGCAGTGTATATGTTGAGCAGTGTTTCCACTCCAAATACATTTTTGTCTTTTTGCCATAATGACCTGCCTGTTTATTCATTTAGCTGGGTATTGTTTCTGTGCAGAGCTTGCAGGTGGCTTAGCTGTGATTACACATGCAGGTGGAGACGTCCAGGTGTGGCTTGGGTTCAGACTGTTAATAGTTAGATAATAGGTAGCAAATACGCAGGCAGTGGTCAATCAAATCTGCAGGTGTCCTGGGCTGAGAATAATGCACCAGGAGAAAAGACCAGGAGAAAATAAATACATTTTAAATGACTAAATTCTGAGAACCTTTCAGATCTGTGGAGATTTAGAGCAGACTGTGACTTATTACAAGAACTCGATTCCTTTCCTTTCATGGTGTTGGAAAAAAAAATGTACTGCGATTTGGTATACTTAAAATAATTGAAACTTCAAATAATATTAATCACGCTTGAAATAATCAGGACATGAAGAAGAGAAAAAAAGAGTTAAGAGAGCCATCCTAACCACCTCATACCTGTGCCCCCGTGTGTGTGCGTGTGCAGGCTCTTCCAGGTGAAGATGGAAAAAGAGCAGTACCAGTCGGAGATCAGGGACCTGCAGGATCAGCTGTCTGAGATGCATGATGAACTGGACAGAGCCAAACGCATGAATGCAGACCGAGCAGAGAAGGAGTCCATGATGGGGGTGAACATTACTCCAATCTACATTAGCTTTGGAGCTGGCATGGCCATTTGCATGAAACTGACTTTAAATTTAAACTGTTGTTAAGGGTAGTAATGAGCATGTGACTTTAATCACATCTTCAGGACATAGTGCAACTTAAGCTGGACCTACAGGAAGTCCTGTTGGCTAAAGAGGAGCAAGAGGATGTGCTGAGGAGGCGTGAGAGGGAGCTGACCGCTCTTAAAGGAGCCCTGAAGGAAGAGGTGTCCAGCCATGACCAGGAAGTAGACAAACTGAGGGAGCAATACGAGAAGGAGCTGCAGAAACTCCAGGTCTCTGTGGAAGAAGCTAAACAGGTAGCGCAAACGACAAATGTGTTTTGTTCTTTTTCAGTTTCTCTATATTGGTCTGAATGGCTTTGCTAGTTTCACACTTTGCTCAGGCTTCTGTGGAACGTGTACAGCTGTAGTCAAACGAAATATAATACGTGAATATATATTTTGTTTTATATGCAATACAAAACCGTTCACAAATCACCAGTTTCTTTATGTTGTGAGCTATATTTATTTAAAATCACAAAGCACTTTCACATTAAAGTGTTAGGGACTGTTTTTTGGGGAACCCTAACCCCTGCCGAAATCTGCTGACAACTTGGTCCAAACCTGGTCCTGGTCCAAACACTGTACACTTTTCTCTTTACTGATTGTCATTAGGACCAGTCGGGGCATGCGGCACTCAGGGTTCCTATGCGATGAGAATAGTACCTACCCTGCAGTAGGATTTACAGTCATTCCCTGGTCCTGCAGTGTGAACACAAAAGAAAGATGACACTGTCTCAAACGGTTCCAAGAACTATGAAAATGTTCTTGTGGAAGTCTGTCCAAGAACTGTCTTGCCCGTTTCCTTCAAAATGTTTTTTATTAATTCATGTGCAGTAGTTATAATGAAGAATGAACCAGACTTTATTTACCTGGCTCTGTTTACCTTTATTTATCTGAGGAGTAAAAAATATTAAAGCTTACTGGCCTTTATATTATTGTAGATGATTTCAGCGATGCAGGATTTAGTCAGACAAAGTGCATCTCAATTCAAATTCAATTCAAATGTATTTATATAGATCTTTTTATAACGGCGCATTCTCTCAAAGTAGCTTTGCAGTCTTATATGATCTTAAAAGGCCCATCCCAAATTGAGCAAACCTAGGTCGACAGTGGAAAAGAAAAACTACCTGAAAGTAGAGGGAAAAAGCTTGGGAGGAACAAGACTTAAAAAGGGACCAGACCTCCATTGGTGGCCTAGATGTTCATTAAGTAAATACTTAAACGTATATTAAAATAATAGTAATATTAAGTAAATAATATAATTTAAATCAATAATAATATTTTCGTTAGTAATAAAATAAATAAAAAAATAGATTTTAAAACCAGTCCTCAGTGGGAGGTCCTTGGAGACGCATCGTCTTCTAGTGACTAAATGATGGAGGGAGTTCCTGCACTCTGGTGGGACTGGGTTCTGTTGATGAAGACCAGTAGAGTAATGCTGAGGTGGAGGAACATCTAAGTGTGTGGTGCTGAAACTGATGGAGCTCAGCGAGAAAAGAGAAAATGTAGTTACTTATGGGTTAGAAGCACAGAGTCAATTATCAATCACTAATGCCGTGTGCAGCATGAAGCTCCGGCAGCACTACTATAGCAACATAGCTAAAGGGAGAGAACCAGAAGTTAACACAGCCAAAAGGCAAGAGCCGACCCGAGCCATGTGTCATAATGTAAATCTAACCAACTGTCAGTTCAATGTGACACAAAGTCGCCATGTTTCTGGGGATTAAAAGCCACTAGAAAATCGCTCATTCTGTGGAAATGTTCTCATCATCCAGGTGCTACAGCTTTGACATTGTGGAGGGTTGAAACAATTCAGCTACAGATATCTTTCTGATAATCCAATCCAATCCATGCAGAAGTCGTGAGGCATGACGATCTAGGAGATTAGTATGGTGTCTGTATGTGTGGGGGGTGATGATAACACTGAAGATCAAAGAAGCAAAGGGAAGAAAGAAAGATCGGCAGGGAGCTGCTTACAAAGCGTCCTGTTTGTGCATGATGGTGTTCCTTCATGTTATCTGCTCGCTCTATGGGTGTTTCCTCTCAATGACCCAGGGCTGAGCTCAGTTCCTTTTCAAAAACAAAAGCACTTCCTGTCCATAGGAAACAATCACCATCTGCTTTTAGACCACTTTTAGGAGGGAAAACACATTTCCTGTTCCAACATAAACATACACTGTAGTAAATCTATATGGATATTATGCATTTATAGTGCAAAAGTATTAGGCCAACATTAAATTATTATTCTATAAGTCTTTGTATTAAAATGCAACCTAAAAACCCACTAGGTTTTTATTCAGTATGAACGGACTAGAAAAATTAATTAAACACTCTGGCATGGGTCTGTCTTCATCAACTCGATTCAGTTTTATTTAAATAGCACATCCACTAAGGAAGAAATAAGACAGCAGCCCAACATTCCTGATCACCATAAATCTTTTTGACTTTTTGACTAACCCCAGCCCTGTCTTTAGTCTAAAACAAGTTTGTACAGTCCAAGATCAAAGAGACTGAAGTCCTGTCCAGCTGGACAGCCCACCAGACCCTCCTGGCCAAAGGCCGACCCCTATAACCTTAGCCATGCATTCCCAGTCTAACCAATATATTGTATAAATATGTAAACTGATCCTAAAAATCTGGAGATTGTCTAAAACTCAAACTAGAAGTGAAAGTTTATGGGAGACCATGTACGAGAAAGTATTATTTAAAAAAATATTGAAAGAATTTTAGGAAATCTAGGGAAGTCCTGCAACTTGTGAAAAAGTAGACAAGCTATATAGTAAAACAGATAATGTGGGGCCAGGCTGTTTAGAGCTTTATATCTTGCAAGAAGTAATTCATATTCAACGCAGAATTTAACTGGTAACCAGTATAGAGACGGCAGAACAGGACTTATGGGATAAAATGTTTTGTTCTGGTTAGCTATCGAGAACTAGTGCATTTTAAACTAACTGAAGATTATTTTTTAGATTTACTAGAACATCTAGCAAGTAAAGTTACAGCAGTCCACCTCAAGGTTTTAAATGCGTGAACCAGTTTCTCTGCATCTTTAAAAGACGGGTTATTGTTTGACGGGTTTTTTCAGTATTAAACAACTGAAAACGAAGACATTTGAGTGATCAGATTTGACACCTGATTTTTACAGAATTGAGTAAAAGAAAATGAATCTATGATCAGCTGTGTATCATTTGCATAGCAGTGGAAACAAATGACATGCTTACAAATGGCATTGGTTTAATGTCTGCCTCTACACTCCTTAGGAGTTATCATGTTTTACATCTGTTCAGGGCCGAGGCGTGCCTTCAAAGGTGAACATGTACTCTAAATGAGGACCATCACAGGGCTGGGTAGCGGTCACTGTTGAGATGCTCTAGTCACCGCAGTGGTGAGCTGCCGAATTACTTGCGCAGTTTGAATACGTACGTTGTTGGCACATCTGATTTCTTGGAGTCATTGGGTTGTTTTGTTGCTCCTCACTGTCGGTGTTAATTGTTAAGCAATAACCACATTTAGTAACCAGATTGTGATTAGATGGATATTGTTGTTGTGTCTGCGCCTGGATAAAGATGTAGATGCTGGGACCTCGCCAGTCCCGGTCATGATATAGAGTGTTGGCAAATTCTCAGAGTTTGTGTAAGCACAGGGGACAGGTCAACCCCATGCAGAGAACAATCCCCCCTCTTTGCTCTTTAATTGCAGTGGCAGGCTGTCACTAATCTAATGAGGTGCTGATGGGGAGGCTTGCTACCCTGGGCCTCTTTTTCTTTCTGTAAGTTTCTTCTATTTCTTCTATTTGTGTGCCGATGTCACAAAAATGCATTAAGTGGGTCAGTGGTAGGAGAAGGCTGAATGAAGTGGGGGAGGCATGCAGTATATAAATAGATTACTTTACATTTACAGCATTTAGCAGACGCTGTTATCCTGAGCTGCTTACACAAGTGCTTTGTATTCTTTATTGTAGACATGACCTTATAAATAAGCAATAACCAAAGAACACGCTCTAACTAGATACTGTTAACGTTTTTATTTTAAAAATATAGATTTTAAGGAATATGCAAGACATGTTTAAGTGGTTCGAAGATGCCCATTAGAAAAAAAAACTGGGTGCCTGTACAGAGAACAAATCTTAATGCTTGGTTTCTTTTAATCGTGTGTTTTGCTTCCAGTCGAGCCAGGCTCATGTCTCAGGTACGAAGTAGAGAGATTAATAGTTGGGAGGGTGAATGAGCCGAATGGGCCCAAAAACGAATGGGCCGGTTTTTGGCGTAATAAGTCAATTCAGCATTACTAGCAAACTCAGCATTACTCTGAAGATGAAGAATGTAAGTAGAAGCATGGTTAGGTGGAAGGTTATGTTTTATCTTGCCCTGATAGTGCATGATTGATGACGAAGTTCTGGGCTGCGCTAACCATTTTTATTCCCCCACATCCCGAATGGCAGAGATGACTTTGGTCGAGCTGTACCTGTCTGGCCAAATTTGGTTCAAATTGTGCCCATATGTTACCAATGGAAGATTACATGCGTGCCATTTGAGGTCCAGAATTATGATGATCCTTCATTGTGGCTTGCATTTGGCATTGGCATTGTCATAACTGAGCCATGTTTGGACTATAACTGTCTGCTGTCTGGGTTATTTGTTTAATTGTTGCCTAATCACTGTCTGTACATTTATTTACTTCGCTCATATTTCCTAACTGCATCTTTAAGCTTTCAGAAGGTGTGGTGTGAGAATGAATAAACCCCAAATGTTGTCAGATGTTATTTAGTAAGCTGCACGCTAACCCGTGTCCTCACAACGACTTCTGATGAAGCACAGAAGCAATAACGTGAGGCACCTACTGATTTGTTTTGAGGTCTCAGTGCTGAAACTGTGGCATTGCTGTCTATTCTTTTAGCTTGGAGGGCAGTTGGGTCTTGTATCTGTCCCAGTTCTCCTGAGGGAAATGAATGTGTTGTGGTCTACTGCTGTGTTAGCAGCCCATGTGTGTTTGTCCCGTTACCGGAACCAAGACAGAGGCGACTCGGTTGTTTGGGAAATGCGCGGTCACATAGGGTGCAATGTGTTTCCTCAGATGATAATAGAATGCCGTTTTGGTCCTTTCCAGACCTTTCCATGAGAAAGGGATTTAGTAAGCATGATTTCTTTCACAGCAGCAGAAAAGGAGGAAGGAGAACAGAACAGTAGGTGCTGTCTGAACTGTAGAGAGAAGGAGGGAGAGGAAAAACGAGGCGTGTGAGGATCCTTTAGATTGGAGCACAGCCAAAATCCACAAATCTGATATTACATCTGCTTTCTATCATAACGGGTTCCTCCCAGTATCGGTTTTGCAATACCTCCTTTTTGCGCCTGTCTATATTCACTACAATCTCTGCAGGGTTTCTGCATGCATTCGTTACCCAGGATACGACCACCTTTTGGTAATGAAAATGTGAGTGAGTTGGTTATCTGCATTTTGAAACACAGAGTAGCAGTTAAAGTACAGTAGTTCACTAGTACGGGACACTTGTGTTTATACACACAATGGCAGGTGTGCGTGTGTGTGTGTATAAACACAGGGTAGGTCAGACGGGCTAATTTTCTCGCTGCCCTAAAGGCATGAATAATGGTGAGTGGACATTGTGAGCTTAGTCCGTCCCTCTGTGTGAATTCACTTACGGGAGATGTCCATTGCCTGCTGGTGAAAGTAAAACAGGTGCTGTTCACGAGTGCCCTTTCAGAGTAAGGGGGGTTAATCGTGCAGTTGTGGTGGAATTGAACATGCAAAACTGGGTGGAAAAGAATGGTATTGAATATCCACGTTTTGGAGAGTTGAATAAGTAAAACACTAAAGGGTTAATATTTGTACAGGCACTCTCCATTTTGCGATGGTTTAGGTTACGATTATTCGTCTTTACGTTGGGATAATACACATGAATACAGAAACTGGATTCTGAATTCAGAATTGGGTTTTTTCTATGGGCAAGGGATGCACAGTATGCTACTGTCCCACAGATGCCTGACATTCGGGCAGCAGCTTCAGCTGACTAACCATTTTAATTTTGTTTTTCACTCTCAGGATATTAATTATTTTATTAATCTGTTCATTCATTGTCTTATCTGCTCAATCCTAGTCAGGGTCGTGGCAAAGCTATCTGGCTACACAGGGTGCAAAGAAGAAACAACCCTGTATAGGGCGTCATCCGTCCTAAGGCACATACACAAACCCACAAACTAAGTTTACTATTGAAACATTAATTAACACACGTCTTTGGACTGTGGGAGGAAACTGGAGTACCTGTAGTAAACCTATGTGCACACGCCAAATACTGCAAACTCCATATAGGTGGAGTCCGGGCTGTAATGAAACTGGGGATTTCTGAACTATGAGTCAATAGCGTTAACCACGGATCCACTGTGCCACCACTTTCAATCCGTTATTTAGCACAACAAGCTTTGTGTTACTAATTTTTCCCCACTGTATGTTAATGTAAGTGTTTATGAAAGGCTAAACTATGATATATACAGTATAGAATAAACTAAACTGATATAAAGAATGTATCTCACCTGTATATTGCATACAACGGTCACAATGTTAAGTAAAAGTAATCTAAATCTCTTTTTTACATGTAACCCCGTTTAGTTTGCTAAACAATGTGCCAGGCTTCCAGAGTGACCTGGAATCTGCCTTCTGTCGTTTTCTGCATGGGTGCCCAACATAGCTAATGAGACTGGTGTCCTGCTGTGTATCTAAAGCTGTTGGTTCTGATAGTGACCCCCAGGGAGTTCTGACCATATGGGATGAGAGGATTAAGATTAAAGGTAAAAAGCTAAGGACTTAGACCTCAGATTCCTACTGGGACTGACTTTTCTGGCAGTACAGACCTTATTTTAGCTTTCCTGTGTACTTTAGAGGTAGGAGGTTGGAGAAAAGCCAAGACATTTACTACTAATTGCTTGGCTTGGGATCTGATAAACATCAAGCTTTATTAGATGGTTTAGAGAGGCTTATAAACTCCTCGTTCTGTGAATGAGAAATTTCAGAACGTCACTGCAATGTATGCTTAATATTATGACTGGTGTCTCTGAAATAGCAGAGCTCAAAAGAATTGGTCTCTACAGTGTCTCATATTGTTCCTTATCTTACTGTACCCACAACTGTTGTGGTTTACTTTAGTAAGGTTAAAGATGTAATCACGTACATGTTTTTAGACCCTTTGGTACTCAGGAGAACCAAGGCACTTTAATCACTTACTGATTTTTCAAAATCCCTAATCGAATGATGGCGGCTACTCTGTATGGCCTGATGTTTGTCAGAAATCGAGGAGTGAATTGTTATTGTTCTTCATTTCACTCCTGGTTGTTTTTAGCTATATATTATTGAAACTGTTGAAGTTTATTTTTAAGTTTTATATCCTGTGAAGTAAAGCCTATCCAAACAGTTTTAAAACATTTTTATATCTGCTTAAAGTGTTTACATCTGGTTTGAATTGATGACGAAATGAAAAAACGAGTTTGTCTGTATAATATAGGTATTTGATACCTTGGAATAACTGTACATTCCTCATTGTCTGTTTAGCATACCAAAAATTCCTTTATAAGACACATCATGCTCAATACTAAGCCCTAAAAATTGAACCAACACTTACTATAGCTTGCAGCCCCTCTGGCTCAGTGGAGCCCTTAATATTCAGCCCTTCCTGAGGATGAATATTAGAAATAATCCAATTACGTGACTTTACTCCCCCTCCCATGTGTCCATGTCCAACTTCCCCAGTCAAAACCTCAATTCAGCAACCTGCATCCACCATCAGGCACTTCTTTATACAGGCACGTGTCTTCTGAATATGCATAAGCATTGCAACCCTAGTCCACCTTGTAAAAAACATGGGTCTTTTAGGGCAGTGCTCTCGTCTCACATCACCATGTAGACTCTTCACTGGAAAGGGGCCAGTGGCTCTCAAGCATCACCCCTTAATTTCTGCAGTTCTTCTCCACTGCTCTGCTTGCTTTCCCACTCCTCTGTCTATGAGGCTCTTGTTCCAGATGAGATGTCTTACAGTAGGTATTGACAGGAACAATTAAAGCTAATTCAAAGCTTGAGGACTTTGGGGTAAAGTACTTTTTGGAGTTCTAGACGGGCTACTTTTGACATGTGTAACATCTGAACACTTGCATGTGCGTAAATGAATAGCCTTGGGTTGACACAATGAGAATAGTATAAACAAAACAGTGGAAAAAAAGTGGAGCAGGATATCCTGCCAAACATCTTATCCTGAGGATTATTTCCATTGGCTCACAATCTTTTCAGATATTGTATAATAAAGTCTATGTTTTGGAAATAATGTTTTTTTTTAAGGATTTGTCAATATGTCATTTAGCAGACGTCCTTATCCAGATAATTATGGGTTAAGAGCCATGCTCAGGGACCTAACTGTGGCAGAGGTGGGATTTGAACCCTGGACGTTCTGGTCCATAGTCCAGTACCTTTAACCACTAGCCTCCACATTCCCAAGTAAGCATTTTAACAGTAATCAAATTTTGTTACTCTTAAAATATTTTATTGCTAGTGCAAACGTTATGAGCATCCTGGATCCCATTTGATTCAAAGATTTTGAAAGTATTTTGATGATGTTTTGACTAACCATGGGACTCCCATTTTTAAGTGGTTTGGCTTCCATCAAACAAAAGTATCCAACGTTGCAATCACTTGTCGCAAATCGCAAAAGTATGTGCATATGATCTTTTGAGATGGTTATATGAAAAGCTGCCAGCTGCATTTTATACACTAAAATTGAATATTTTTTTTATTAGTGGTTCACATCATTTCATTTGTTTTATCTAGTGGTTCAGCTTTTCTGACTTAGTAATACTGTTATTATTATTTGTAGTTTTTAACTATATATGGTCAGAAAGTTTGCAGAATGCTGAAAAACAAAAAGTGATTGATTTCTCACCTTCGTATATATGCAACGTAATATTATTATTTGTAACTGATAATTAACCTTGTGCTTGTGCGTTCAGAACAATACGAAGCTCAAGGCCATGGATGATTTTTACCATTGGCATTGTGTCCCAAACAATCGGCCCCAGCGTATGGGATAAAGTAACAGGAGCTTTAAAGCACCTTGCTTTCGGAGAATACGACTATATTACTGACCTAGGATTATAACACGCTTGTCCTCAGTTAGCTTTGAGATAATATTCCCTCTTAGATTGCATTTTTTTACATTTGAGACTGGATTTAGCCTGTTTTTGTGTGAAAGCAGAAAGGAATTTGGCTCGGTGTGTTTGTGCATTGCTGTGGACAAGGTTTATTGTCCCTGCTCTGTTTTTGAACACTTCATTGTTGAGGCTCTCAGCTCCACGTCTGATTGAGCTGGGAATGTAAAGTGTTTTTGACCTGAAAAAACCTTTAGAAAACTGTACTGCTCACAAAACTTGTGGGGTGGGGGTTGTAATTTCAAAATGAAATTCATATCCTCTAAATTTTGTGCGCACTGTCTTATGATTCTGATCTCATCTACTTCCTGATGCATGGCTTTCAGTGTTAGTGGTGCTTGGCCTTGCAAAGTCCTCAAAGTGCTGGTTAATTTACAACTATGGATACAAAAGGTTGGATTGAACTGGACAGCCCTTCAGAGCGACCACTTCTCACTGCCTTTGTGAATCAGGTCCAGTAAAGAAACACTCAAATACTCAATGAAGCACAATTGGAATTTCTGCAAGAATGGACATAGTTTGGATTCTAGTTTATTATTCATGAACCTTGGAGGTGCCTGAGACACTCAGTGATAATTCACAGTCATGTCTTCCGTAACACTTGGTTGCACCTGCCATCTAAGATCCAGTGTCTTAAGATAACCTTCTATCAAATCGCCAGCTTTTCCATTATCTGTATAATAGATATAAAAGCAAAGAAAACAATTAAAACACATGTCTTTGGACTGTGGGAGGAAACACACGCAGACACAGGGAAGACATTCAGACCCGGGACCTTCTTGCAATGAGTGGTGCTACACACTGAGCATATGTCCATTCCATCAGCAGTTATGTCCATTCTTTTTGCAGTACCTCTGAAGCTCCATCAGGTTGGATGGGAGACGTCTGTGCACAGCTATTT
>JAUZSV010258015.1:0-12196 GCA_034780495.1 Parotocinclus cesarpintoi
CCCCCCCCCCCCCCCCCCCCCCCCCCCCCCCCCCCCCCCCCCCCCAGGGAGGTCTTCCTAGCAGTACCTTGTTAATTATAATGTTGTTTAACATGATAAACTGTAAATTTCATTTAGCCTGGTCCTTAGAGTTACATTTTTTATTTTAACATGTGTATGTATTTAATGTTCTGTTACAATTTAATGTCTAAAAAAAGCTACCCGTAATAGCATATCTAGCAATAAGATTACTAACATGAGATCAAGGACACCGATCTATGATGAACTCTGAATTCCTGGTGCAAAAACAAGCATTGTGAGATCCAACCAATGCTGAAAAACAGAAATAGAACAGAGTTCTCTTTGAAGTTCAATTACACTGTGAACACAAAGAGGTCAATGGCAGGTGGTTTAGTCTCTGGGGTCCACTGTGACACAGTGTGATGCAAGTACATACTAACTGTAACATTTTTGATGCATTGCCCATCGACTGTGTAATAAAAGTGCTAACTCAGTATGCAAAGCAGAATGCAAAGGCCACAGCAAAGTGTGATGAGAAGGTTTGATAGAATAGCCGTTTCCTTGTGGGACTGGTGTAAAATGAATGGGTGCTCTGTACTACACCTTGAGAGAAAAGCGGAAGAAACGTGAAACCTGGAAATAGGGAAGGCTGTGCAAATCTAGGACAAATCCAGAGGCTTTAGCTACTGAACAGAAACCCACTCTCTTAAATGAGAGCAAGGTATATTTTTTAGAGCCCACATCAGGATCTAAATGTAGTCTAGGGGTGTGTGATAATTATGATCAAGCTTAATGGTTTAATAAACCAATGGGATAGATATAGTTAAATAATTTGTTTATACAAATTAGAGATGGATTTGATGAGCATGTCGGTCAGAGGTGGGCAATTAGACGATTTAGTTACGTTAACAACCAGATGCTATTCACTGATTCAGCCCGTGTTTATCCCTAAAAACTCACACGGAATAAATAATAATGCCCCAAGGTGCTTAAGTCCCTCCTGTTTGTTTGACAACACATTAGCATAGCTTGGCAATACGGAGATCCTGATGACAAAAATTGTTAGTTACATGGAACTGTTTAGAAATGTACACAGCACATACGGTTGCTTGCAAAAGGTGCAAGGAAAAGAAGCTCAACAAATATACTGCTCACAAAAATGAGGGGATATTTCATTTTGAGCAGTGCACTAGGGCTAAAGCAAGATAATACAGGGACCACCTAGGGGTTCATAAACTCAAGCTGGAACAGTACTGAAATAAACCGATAGTAACATAACCATTGGAAAGATCACACTGAGGCCATGACATTACCTGATCAAGAATGTGATACCAAACAAAACAGTGAAAACTAGGCATGGGCCAAATATTCAGTTCACACAAATAAGTAAAAATAAATAAATAAATAATGAAATAAATAATGCCGAACAATCAGGTTTTTGCTGAATCGATCAAATCGCAATAAGCCTGGCATCAGGTGCTCTTTGTGACAGTAGGAAGCATGTTGACTGTGTGGAAGCAGAGCTCTACAGTGAAAGTGTTCTGTTTGTATTTGTGCTTGCTTTTTCAGGATATGCGAATGGTATTTAGGAGCAAGTGAATGAGACAAGATATCGACCTGAATCCGCCAACCCTTTACCGAGCGTTCATGAGGTCTGTCTCATTACCTAGTGAGTGTCCATTCTGTTTACTTTTTATGCGTTATGTGGAGTGTTCTCTTTGTACAGCTTCCTAACCAACAATGGAACCCTAAAACCGGTTAATGAGGCAGTCTACAGAGTTACTGACTGCATTACTTACTATGTACCCCATCTGCACAAACGCTAGCTAGTTATACTGGTCTGTACTCTTGTCTTTGAGATGTAACCGAATTTTAATCTTCTTTTTGGAGGAACAAGGAGGTTACCAAGGAGGAAGAAAAACAAAAATGCAGATGCTAATATTTGCCTTCATAAGCCCTTCTTTATGAGATCTGTAGTTTGGCGCATTCAGTGGGTAACTGTTCATAAGCAACTTGATTAAAACCAGCAGGAAATAATATTTAACAGAGATGCAAGATAAAATTGAGCTCTAATGTATAGTAAATGGGGTAAAGACTAATTTGTCCATGGCAAGAGAACAGAAACAAATTCCTCCATCGGCTCAAAGTAAATCCACCAAACCTCACCTTGCTTCATCAAGCTTCTTGACCCTAATAAATACAGAATTAACCAAAGTGGGTAATTTAAAAATAAGAAACGTTACGTTTGAGTCAACATCTATGAACAGGGTTCCAGTGTAAAACCCTGTAGCAAAGATTACATTGTTATATTGTGTACACTTTTCACAAAGCAGACAACTTTGAACCTGGAATTGTTTTTTGTACTCACACCATCTTTTCGGCTGAACCAAAAACAGATACTAAAGTGCCCCCTGACTGACTGCTCAAATAGGTTTACAGGAGATTAGATTAATGGATAGATGCAGCTTGGCTAAACAAGACTCCAAAGAGCAAACAGACTCATCTGTAACAGCAAACAGGATATGTGCCATGAGTAACAGTACTATAATCATTTAGCCAGTCTTACTGGATGAAATCCCAAACATACATCTGAAGGGTACAGCTATTCAGAGACAAACCACAATGAAAGAACCAAATAAATTACTCTGCATCATTACGATATGGACCTGAACCTTTGGACTACGAATACATCAATATCATTGTGATTCAAAGGAGTCTAGACTCACAATGAATATCCTATATTATTTTCTTCAGTATGGTCACTTATTTTGAAACTTTATTAACCTTAATGTACATTGGTCTAAAAGTGCTTCATGAAGCAAAATTCTGTATTTTAGGAATATATCTAGAATATTTTATTGCTAATGCAAAACAGGTCATGTTAATTGACTTTGGACTTCTGCAAACCAGAGGGATGATTGCTTTATACGGGGAAAAAAACAGATATACCTTCAAGATCTATATGGCTGAAGGAGATGGCACTGAATATTGCATTGGAAAAGTTGACTTATTTAAGTAGATGAAGGGCAGGAAAATTTTTAAAAATATGGAATCCTTTGGTGGAATTTTTGGAAAGACAAAATTTTGAAACATGTCAAGGTGCTGTTTGCTGTGGAGTGCATACATTTATATATTCACTATTACTATTCATATTATTTTTTTAAATTGCTATAGGTATGTAAATATGTGAATAACACCACTCATTTTATTGTACATTGTGATGGCAAATATGGTTATGTATATAAATGGTCATGTTATTGTTTAGTTTTTAATTTGAATTAATGTTACAGATGCATTATAGATGCATTGTGTGTTTATGTGGTTTGAGGAAAACTCTGTTTAAAGAAAAAAAAAAAAAACCAACAACCTTAAATGTACACATTAATTATAGTCTATGAATTTAGCAAAAGTAAGGTGTGTTAAAGTAAATATACTGTTCACAAAAAGTATGGTTATTCCAATATGAAATATCCCAAAATTAAATACCCCTAATATTTGTGAGCAATATAGTTAAAACATCCATCTACCATTGGCTACAGTAGATTGCTTTCAGTTTATTATTGCTATCCAATCTGTTTACTCATGTTTACATATTATTTTGGTGCTTCGTTAAAAGAATCCTTGTCCTCCTCATTGTCTTTAAATAAGCCAGCTCGCTACTGTTATCTTTGTGCACACAGGACACTACAGAGAATGAGTTAGGATTAACCCCAAGTACAAAGGTCAAAAAATACAACCGTAGCACGCACTTCATTAGGGCTGGGTGATACCTAATAAATATTTCTCACAAAATAACCAATTACACCACACCGACACACTGAACCACACCCCATTTGCCTGGCCCAAAAGATGACTCCATTACTATGCTGCTCACAAAAATTAGGGGATATTTCAAAATAAATATGAAGAGGATCATAAAAGAACTGCTGGACAATCTGATCCTGTCCATGCCCCATTACGGTCAGTGTGTTTAGGCACTCTTGGTTGATCATACACCCTACTGAACTGTCAATGTGTGGCACTCGTCCATTTTGACATGCTTCTGTTCACCCCCATGAATAGATCACTTACTACTCAATCATCCTAATTGAGTTTGTATAACATTTGCATAATCAAACATCTTTCTTTGACTTTTCTTTTGCTTAAAGCAACACGGCTTTCTAGTTTCCACAATAATTGCCTAGGTATATTATTCAGCCCTTAACACCAAAATTATTATCAAAGTAATATAAACCCACTGGGCATCATGCACTATAAACATTACTATATCCTTCCTCTCTAACAAACAGAAACACCACTCATAACTACATAACAATCCGCAGATTACACACAAGATTTCACTCCAAGAGTTAAATATAAAGACAGCTGAAATGTTTGTGAACAAAAGGCTTCTTAGCATGGTGCCAATGACATGTCCTACAGGGAATAGTTAAGACTCAAAAACAATAACTTCAAACCTCTTAATCTGAGGCTCTAAAATCAGAAGGGGAATTTTCTCTGTGTAATCTTCTGTTACAGCAGAAACACCATACATCTGAAGCTAACGACTGGATGTGCATATGTTCACAAATATGTTTACAGCAAAGTCTGCAAACCTCTTAAAATGACCAGGAATTATAGGGCGATAGAGTAACACAATGTGGTCTGACTTTAAAAGTATCCAAAAATTCTGCCTAAACTAAATAAAATAATTCTCATCCCAAATAAAGAACAAAGTCATCACCAGTCATTTCAGTAGTAATTCTTTTAAAAAGTATGTGAATCATTGGGCTACATCAGGTGTTCCAAATACATGAGCCTGTTGGTGTGTAGGGAACAGAAAACTCCTACAATTTGCTAAATGATTTAAGCATCCACTGCAATACAAACATGAAACAAATTAGAGTAAATGGAATGGACACCAGAAAAACTTTGCTGAATGTCTCAGGTTTCAAAAGACCGCCATGCTACGTGAAGAATGTTCCATAGACAACCGTGACAAACGGTGACCTTGTTTGGTCCAAATGTACAGCCCTGTATTTGATTAAACTCCAAAACCTCATAACAAAAGATAAAGCATGGGAGGATGCTCAGTATGGACAGGTTGAAGTTATTGAGATAACAGTGAGTGTGTTTACATGCACTTAAGACATTTCTGCAGTTATCCAATTGCTAAAGCGGTCATGTATATAGCATATTCTAATCTAGAAATCAGATAAACAAATCCTATAAAGAGAGCTGGATTTTACTCCTGTAATCAAATTACTCAATGCATTTATACCAGTCACCCGGTCATTTTTATTTTTAGTCTGTGCATGTGAATGAGCGTTCCACGGTTGCCTGGTCAGTGCATTTCTAATGACTTGCCTTTATTTGGCCCCTTTTTCCTTTGCCTTTAGCATTTTTTGTCTTGCTGGATCTGGCAACTCCGGAATTAAATACACCATGGAATTAAAGGTAGCAAAACAGATATGGAGCACTTTGGGAAGATTCTGAAATGTAGTATATGCACACAATGAAAATATTAATTAGACTATTTAATATTACAGTTCAATGTTTATGTTACATATTTCAGTGAGACATATTTCATACACATTATTCGCTGGTTGCAAACCCGGAGCTTTCCCATTACTCAAGCGCATGTATGCTAATTGGTCAAATTACTGACTAAATCAGATTTTTTGCAGGTATTGGATTATAACATGCATAAAAACACAGACATGAAATTAAAAGTATATAAAGAATGTTTTTTGTATATACAGAGTACTTGTTTATCATTTTAAGCTTAATACACGGGAACATAATACACAGAAATTCTAAATAAATTCTAAAAATAATTCACCCTAAATAGTTAGGGAAGCAGTATACATACTGTATGATATCACACGACTATGGAGCAAAACACTCAAACACCCACAAAAGATGAGAATATTAAAACAAATAAAATTGTCTTATTAGTTTAAGCATAATGTACTTGACTTGGATGAAGTCCAGACCACGTTAGGAGTACTTTCCGGAAATCCAGGAAATTCCAGGATTCAAAAGCATTGTTTAGTCCAAGAAACTTATAACAAATACACACATGTGTGCGTAAAACCCCAGAAGCATCTCCAGACACTACACCAAATGCAGAAGAGCATGAGCAACAGGCTAAAACCCCACGGTCCAAACCAAGTTCATAATCCTGCCTTATAATTATATACTAAAACAATCTGGAGAACATTTGATAGCACTCAACTGAAATTTAGGACTATTTGCACTAATCCATGAATACAACATACTATACAGATGATGGGGTAAAAGAACCTCTGGAGAGAACTACACATTAATACTGAACATTCCATAAAGGGATAATTACTAGGCGTGTAAATATTCACCGATTTGCATTGTGCACAAGCCTCTATGTATACAGCTGCACACATTCAAAACAAAGGAGCAATGTTTGACTTACTGATGTTAAAAGCCGACCCTACTGGTGTCAAATCATTTAATCTATCACGATGGGGAAAAATTCCAATTGCATACAGTCAGCATTGTTAATTAGACCATATCTACAAGTCCATTAAGAGCCTTTCTGTGATATTTCCGATAAGCATTATTAACTGTCATTAGCAGATTTTAGTCTGGTGAGTCGCAAGACATTTACGACTTGTACAGTGGTGCCTCGGTTCTCGTCGTTAATTCATTCCAAAAGGGTTGTCAAAGAACTGAAAACAATAAGAACGCTTTTTCCATAAAAGACAATGTAAATTGAACTTATTCGTTCCAGTGTAGCAAGAAAATCCACACAGTATTAGGTATTGTATGAATTCATGGAGTTGTATTGTAGTGGTGCTCCCCGACAAATCTATAAGTTACATGTATCTGAACTAAGGTGCGTGCTGAAGTTTTGGATACTATGTAAAGGATACTATGACAAGTCATGTACTAAAATAAAATGAAATGTTAAAAAAATTGCATGTAATTTACTGAGTAATGGATTGTAAGTGAAAAAATAACACTTTATTTATGAACTCCGGATGCTTGCATAGCATTTACATTTACATAATTTAGCAGATGCCCTTATCCAGAACGACTTCTAATTAATAGAGTCTTACAATACAGCCAATTGAGGGTTAAGGGCCTTGCTCAGGCACCCAACTGTGGCAGAGGTGGACTTCGAACCCTGAACCTTCTGGTCCATAGTCAAGTACCTTTAATGACTAGGTCACCACAGTCCATGTAACAGGTATGCTAAATGTAGTCTGTGTTCTGGAGCATTCGATTGCTGTTTTGGTTTTTTTGGCTCTGATTAACGAAACCTTTTAGGATCCATGGAGAATCTTTAGATACATCTAAGAATACTGAAGTATAAAAACAGTGGAGGTCTTCACTGAGGGCTACTGTGGCCCTGTGTCAATGTATACTTGATTGTGAATCGAGTTTCGGCTGACACGAGTCGTCTCATACAAGCAAGTAAGAAAACCACGAAAACTATTCTGGAAAAAAGTTTCTAGTCAAAATGGGTCGAGAGTAAAATTAGACAAACTCCAAAGTGATCAAACGAGTGATCAAGTGCTCAGATTTTTCTATTTAAATAAATCATGTCCTGCTTTTACATATAACTATTCCCTGAAACCTGTGTTTACAGGTTTATTTTTTTCCAAAAATCACCAAAAGGGGAGTGATTTATTTTATAACATATATTAAAAACAATGATACTGCATGATGTAAGATTGCATTAAAGGCAGCGTCACACAAAAAAAACCAGCATATAACTAAAGCATACATCCAATGGAAAATACCAGAGTCAATCTGCCCGGCCAGGACACTTACACAACTAACATTTATACCTCTACTTATGAGAGGTCTATTTGTGCTTACAGTACTGTGCAAAATCTTTAGGCCACCATCATTTGTAAATTTAGAAAATGGTATAATGACCATATACACTGCTCACAAGAATTAGGGGATATTTCAAAATAAAATATCTCCTAATTAGACATCCCCTGATTTTTGTGAGTAGTGGAAACAACTAAAACCAAAAATGTCAAATTTTGACCCATAACAGATCATTAATCATCAGTTCATTTAAATCTTTTTGAGCTTTTGCATATCTTATTTTCATCAGTTCTCCTTCAAAAAAAAGTAGGTTCGTAGCTGCTACCCTTCCAAAAAGCCCATTACTGAACAAGCTTCCTCATGCTGTAAAAGGTCAACTTGGCAATCTGATAAAACTGGGCAGATAGTGCTATTGCTGTATAATTGTAAGGAAAGACCTTACTAAATAATTATTTCTGTAGCCTATAGAAGATGTTTTATCCTGAATTTTTTTTTTCAGTTTTTAATCGTGCATAGAAATTTACTGTATATTCTGCCCGTTTTCTAATGAGATTAATAACAATAAAAACTACGATAGAAATTACAGACCTCTCCATTCTTTGTAACTAATTTTCTCCACTGTATATAAAAAATATGAGTGTAACAGTGTTGGGATAAGGACATCGGTTGGTTCTCTTGTCTGTCTTGTCTGTCTGCATTTAGGTAAAGCATCATCTCTCTAACATAAGCAGGGTTTGTTCATTGCAGTACATACATTCTCTGGGATCTCACAGCATGTTTCCCAATGTTAAATGCCACAATATGAAATAAACAATCATTATTTCATAATTAACTACTTAATTAAATTGAAAGAGAGAAGCTTTGGTTAGAGATGATAAGCCATTAGGGATACCATCTGCTTCCTCCATTTTCCTGATAATTCAAAACAGCAGACTTGCGCTGCAAAAATTAGGGGATACTTCAAAATGAATTGGGCCATAATGAAACGTTCCCTAATTTTCATGAGCACTGTACATGTTCCAATCCGTGCTCCCTTACAAACAGTGAGCTTTATAAAGCAAGCAAACACAGATTAAGATAGAACAGAGAGAACAGCGGGAGGAGGTGTAATGGTCAAAATGCTTCACTAGAGCATGTGTCTTGATTGACGACATGATCCTCAACATGCCAAGGATTTGAACGGGATTGTCCTCCGTAACGCTATTGGCCACAATCTCGTGAGCTGTTGACTCATGACGGTGATGCACCGCTGGGGCAACGCTGACTAATTGTGGCATCAATTTCCATGTGGGTGGGGCGACAGAGCTCAAGCTCCTGCTGACCCAAGTAAACAATTGTAATACTCTAGCAAACGACACAAACAAGAACAGGTTCTTCAGTCAAAAGCTTGATCAACAGAAGACGGTACATGCTGTTGGTGTTGCGCCACATTTTGTTTACACTGAAATAGAGATCCATCGGCGATGCGTATCTCTGACTCAGACTGAGTCGAGTAACAGTTAGCGTAATACTTCTTCATTTGAATTTGAACTACAGGTGGGAAACAGAGGCTGAGTCATGCTGCCAGGCAACAGCAGTTTTAATTGTGCTGGCATGAGAACGAGAGGGGGTTTTAACCATTCAAATTAGTCAATTATGCCGATGCTTTGAGCAGATCGGAGTTCATCCACTGGAAATATGGGCCAGACTAAAAGTAAAAGAACACTTCCACACACTGAGATAAAACAGCTTTCAGATTAGAGTATCTCATGCTCAGAGAGCGGTTTAAAGTGAGGTTTGGGTTTCTACTGGATAATATTATTGCAGTTCAGACACTCAAGGCCAGAGTTATGCCACAGATCTGTGTGACCTACACCACTATCAACAGGGCAATGGAAGGAAAGACTGCTGATTATGCATAGCATGTATTTTACACAAAGGGTGGGCGATATGACATGATATATCTTAGAACAACATGCATTATGCATTCATAATATTTACTTAAGTCAAGGTTTTGGTAAAGCTCCAACAACAGTAAAACAAAACAGGCAGAAAAATATATGAAATTAGACTGTAACATCCTATAAGATACTTGTTACAGTGCATAGAAATGATTCATGCCTGGCAATGCCCAAAACAGTGTGTCAAACTAACCGTATACTCCAGTAACTAATAATCTAAGATCCACTGCTTACTAGCCATGTGCAGATAGTCAGATTCTGTTCAATACTAATGGCATGCAGGGACTTTGTGAGTTGAATGCGAATCGAATCTGATCTATACACATATAAACTCTTCACACAAGTTAAACATGCAATGAGAAATATACAACTCCCAAACAAGTTAAGGTTTTGTAACACCAAATGCTAGTTATATAATACAGTAGATTCCGGTTAATGGGACCACATTGGGACACGATCGTTTTGGTCCGAATAACTGGCTGGTCCGATTAAACGAACAAGAAGGGACGTGCTATGTAACATATTAAATGTTTATTAAATCTTTATTGTACGATTTACACGCATAGCGAACGTACAAACAAGAACTATTTTCAACCAAGTTTTTCGAAATGATCTACAACACAATGTATAGGTACTCAGCATGCGAAACATAATACTGTTAAAAACAAGTTCTTATTCTTACCAAATTCCAGTCAACGTTTGAAGAACTTATCCAGTGTAATTTGACGCGCTTTAGCTGTGACTAAGTGGCGACTTATGCCTTTTTTTGTAGTAAATGGTAATGTTAGGCAAAGACCTGTAGGTGGCAGTAGGGGGCTGGGGAGAAACTCAGGAGTTTTTTGGGTAGTGATGCCAGAGACTTACAGAAGGATATTACATACTGTACACGTTCTTTGGTCTGATTAAGTGGAATTTTGGTCCAAATAAGCAAATAACATTACACGTATTTAATAGGATTTGTTTCGGTACTTTAGGATTTGGTCCGACTAAGCGGCTGGTCCCATTAACCGGTGGTCTTATTATCCGGAATCGACTGCATATCTATTATGTTAGAAACAGAGACAATGTGCTTACCTGATTTAGGGGTCATTGGTTTAATGGCATACTGATAATCAGCCAAATGCTGCCTGTGGTTTTAAAGAAGACCGATGGAAAAGTTTTTATCGCTCTTCGATCAGGAGATACTGCAGCTGCAAATTTTGTGCTCCTCATGCCAGTTTAAATAACAAACACACTCAGGACCTTCCAGTGTTCACTAAAAACTCACATCCATGAGTCGTTATATTTAATTATCATTTTAATTACCCTGATGTTCTGCAACGTGATTTTGTTTGCAGATCTACAGTGAAGCCAAGGAGTGTCTGAATCTGCTTTCTTACAGACTGGGGACCTCACACTTCTTCTTTGGAAACACGTAAGTTTCCTGGGAGTACTACAATAGTTCTGCTTTAAACAAACAGGATCCCAGTGATGAAGCAGGATAGCAACATATTTGGGATGGATATGTAGGTTGATCCCCCAAAAAACAGAGCCTTGATAAGGCTCCATAAACAGCACACTGGGGGACGTCATTAAAGGTTGAATAACACAGCACAGATTGTATAAGAGTATAATAACTATACCACTCACAAAAATGTAATGAAATAGCCTCTTATTTTTGTGAGCAGTGTACATTTAGGGTACATTAAGGTACTGAACTATTGAGAAGAGGGTTGAGGGTTCAAGTGGCATATATATGCCACGGATGGGCCCTTGAACAAGGCCCCTGACCCTTAGATGTCATAATGAACACAAAGTAGATTTTGTCACAATGTATTACAATTTGTGTTACACCCCTAGTTAAATGTAGACTGAGTGTTTCAATTTTACTTTGAGTTTAAGATTTGCTTTTTAAATTCTGGTTTACAGAGATATTACAACGTACATTTTATTCTATTCAACTTTCATTCTGTATTTTTTGTGCTGTAGGCCTACAAGTCTGGATGCCTTTGTTTTTGGTTACTTAGCCCCTTTGCATAAAGCCAGTCTGCCCAGTGCTCAGCTCCAGCTGCACCTAAAACAGCTTCATAACCTCTGCCAGTTTTGCAGCACAATTTTGAAAGATTACTTCACAAAGACGGACTCTGGTAAGACAACAGTGAGGGGTTTAATGTTTGGATCAATACACGTATTAAACATTTAAAATACAAGGTTTTAGCTTGGTGGAAAGATTGATACATGATTCACAAAGCTCACAAACCGGTGAGATTGAAATGTGATATGGAGTATAAAATACAGGAAATTCTGTACTATTTAGTGGCCGCATTACATTCAGTGAATCAGATCGTTGACCAAAATGGACCTTGACCAGACATTGTTATACTCACAAAGTCTTCTTATGCTACTGTAATGTAATTTTAT
Organism: Parotocinclus cesarpintoi; assembly: GCA_034780495.1. NCBI lineage: Eukaryota > Metazoa > Chordata > Actinopteri > Siluriformes > Loricariidae > Parotocinclus > Parotocinclus cesarpintoi. The sequence goes on from JAUZSV010258015.1 coordinate 12,141, forward strand.
TTATATATATATATATATATATATATATATACTTGGTCTATTCCGGTTAATGGGAC
>JAUZSV010258092.1:0-12195 GCA_034780495.1 Parotocinclus cesarpintoi
TAAAACAACCAAATGGTGGCTTGGTGACCTAATACTTTTGAACAGTACAGTATATCAGAGGTCTGACATTTTATTTTGTCAACAAACATATTTAGCATTTTCAGTTCCTGGTAATAGTTATATATCAGCCTTTGCCTAATTCCTCTTTAATTGCACTCCTTTAAAAAAAGGATACAACCAAATCAGACAAAAAGGTTTATCGGTTTGATAGTGTAATACGAGGAGATTTTGAAACGAAGCACAAGACCTTGGTGGGCAGTGTGGCCCAATGTTGGGGGGGACTTACATTACACAGACACAAACTGAAACTGCCCAGGGAGACAAAAACTTGGAACGCCTGCCCACTGAAGAATAAGAGTGTGGAACAATGATCCCTGTTGGAACGATTCAATATCTAGGAGACAACCAGCACCTCTTCAGAACCAGTATAGGAACCAATAAGCAAAAATCTGCTTACAACCGTTACCAGAACAAGCTGGGATAAAATGTTTATGACATTTATGATAAAATGTCATAAGTGTACATTGCATTTCAGCTATTCCCTGAATGCTACTCTCAGGACATGACCAGTGTGGAAAAAACACAGATCAGCATCAATGCTGATCTGTCATCACGATAACCCTCTGTAACCGTCTCAAGTCTGTTCAGTCTATTCAGGCGCATTCAGCTGGGACTGAGCTGCTTCAAAGAGATTGTATGAGGAATAAATTATCTGAACTCTTAAGGAACTCTACAGGAATTTATAATCAGTAAAGACAAAAACATCTCCACAACTATTGCTACTCAATATTAGTGATTAAATATGTCTCATTCTGATCATTATTCTCAAACAATGGCTTTCCTTTCTATTTAATGAATTGAATCAATATAAGTCACTGAAGTCCATATTTAATATTTTAATATTTTTCACAGCTTCTTAAATAAACTGTGATATCTGATCACAGAGAGGCAATCCTCCCTATCCAAACATGTTCAGTGCGACCATGTTACCCTGCCAAGACTTATTTTTAACACTCACACAGTATAGAAGGTCAGTGCATCAAATTCAGCTGTTTATTGTCCTCATGTTTGCTTACTGGTTAGAGCCTATGTGTGAGAAATGGTTAAATATGCGGTAATAATCTGTAGAATTATTTCAGTGGTACTCAGGTGACCCTTATCCAACATGCATAAATATGACCCAAAACATCATCGACTTTTATTGAAGCTAGAATATATAGAGAACCCAATTAAACTAATTAAACAAAAACATTATACTTGTTAATTTATTTGGTAAGGAAAATGTTACATATCTGTAAGTGGGAACTGGTGTTCTTAGCAGCTAAGTTGAAAATGAAATTAGAGTGGGATGGCAATCAGGCATGAGCAAGTGCTTTGTTGTATTTTAAAAGAGGGATCTGTCAGAGGCGGATCTTCACAATACATTTGTGGAAGTGAATCCTGATCCAAACAAGTGACATTTTGGAGGGTCTCTCAAAAAACATCTCAAAGAAAACCAGAAACCAATCCACAGTCAAATAAATTAAGGAATTTAAAAGCAGTTGTTCCCCCCAGAGGGCAACAAAGCAACTCAAAGTAACTAATGGTTTCTCTAACATATGCTGGCTAATGTTAATGTTCTTAAGATCGTCATCAGGAGCACTCTGAACAGGTAGAGCTGCAAGGAAAAGGACATGTTCTACAAAAACAAAGTTTAGTTTAAGCAAAAAACAAAGTAAAGTTTAGTTTGCTACAGATCACATGGGCAAGCCTATTAAAATGTTAGTAGAAAAGAATATTGTGGATGGGTGAGACTAAAATAGAATTTCATTTCTTTAACTCAGAAGCACAATGTCTGGAGAAAGGAATAGTGGTGGTAGTATCATGATCTAGGCCTGTTTTGCTATATATGCAACTGAATCTCAAGAGCAAGTGTGTCATACAGTAAGACATAAACCATAAACACACAAGCTGGTCTACCAAAGAATGGTTAATAAAGGCAAACCCACACATTTACACCGATTGGTCACATCAGATACTAAAAGCAAAGGTTTACATATATATTTGCCACTCACAGGTGCAGTATGTGACACTGGTTAATATTAAGTAGTAACAAAGTATAATATTTTTTTTAAGTTTGATTGGGTTTTATTCAACTACTTTCAGGAATTTTGTAAATATCTGATGTTTTAGATCATATTTATGCAGAAAGATCAATTCTAAAGGATCCCTAAAACTTTCAAGCATGACTGCACACCTGCTCCTTTGTTCTCTAGGGATGGACACCGGAGCTCCCATGACCCTTGGCCAGAAAATGAGAAAAACACATTAGAAAATAACAAATATAACCGTGGGTTGGTTGTATCATTGTAGGTATCATTAAGGTGGATTTCACTAGATTCATGACATTGTGGAACAGGATCCTTCAGCAAACGGTCATGGTTTCACAGTCCATTTTAGGATTAATTGAACAGGGTTCAAAGGACCCTTATCACCCAGGACTACATCAAACCCAAAAACAGCTTATTTTAAGTTAGTGAGACATTGAAAAAAAAACAAGGTACAAATACAAAGACCAGGGAAATGTGCATTCATGAAAAATAGTTAAATATTTAACTATTAATTTTATTTAAGGTGCCAGAAGACTAGACCAGTTTGTTCTTGCCCACTATAACCCATGGCTCTGGCCAAACCCAAAATACAAAGTACCATAGCTCTTATGTAAGGGCTATTATAGTGAATGTAACCCAATCACAGTCACTGATCACAGTATTTAAGGATGAGATGAATTCACTGCAGTTCTCACTAGTGTAAAGAAGGAACAGGTGGAGATGGAGGGTTCCAGCGGCAAGCTGATTACATATTTACTGCTCCCTGGAGGAACATTAGAGGTGCTGGAGTGCTGAGCATGAGAAACCGTGCTGACAGGTCACCTTGGCACAAATATGACCATGTGCCAACCTCTACCAAAAAGCTGTGGACAGGGCCAGGGTATAATGGGGAGTGACTAAAGCTCCAGGCATATATGCGCGCGCGCACACACGCGCACACGCGCACACACAAATGTCTTCAGAAACCTGGCCAAGTGTTTGAGTCTTTAGAAGTCTTTAAAAGCTCAATCATTTAATTTAAGGCTAATGGAAACATTATGACAGATTTCAAATAACGCTAAAGCTACTCTATAATTGACATATATTACACTATAACACTTAATTCTTAATGATGATTCTTAGCAAATGTAAATCCAAACCGTAACCCCCAAACCATAATCATAATAGTTAATATTTATAATCCTTATATTTAAAATCTTAACCCTAATTCTAATCTTAAACCTTGCCCCAAGCCTAAATCTTAAATATAACCTAGCATCCTATACTTTAACCCTCATATTTCTAAAGCCTCTTCCATACGCATAAACCTTTACAAATATTTTTAACCCTAATAATAATTGTATTAGTAAAACCATATAGTTTAAACCAAACCGTAACCATAATCATGAATCTTAACCCTATATTGTATGCACAATCTTGAGCCCTAAACTTAACACCTTACTCTTAACCAAAACATCATGGTATGCCCGCAATTAAGTTTATATTATGAATAATAAAACAATAGTTTTAGATTTAGGCAATACAGAACATTGCTAAATAAAGCAATGAATATACTTAATTAAGAGTGTTACATGCAGATATTGTGTGTGAGTGAGCGACTGATTATGTGCTAGTGACACAAATAAATTGTGTACAGATCTGCAGATCTGTGGAAGGGTCTCATTTGTGTGTGTAAGGTGGACACTCGGCTCTCTGAAACATGAGAATCAAAGGTTATTTGATCGTGATGGGGATCAAAAGCCTGCAATAATACACTGACGTGCTCTGGATAAAAGTGTCTCATCAAGTCAGCATTATATAAGATGTCAACACTGCCAACACAAGCGCGCGCACGCACACACACACACACACACACACACACGCACACGCGCACACACACACACACAAAAATCACTCTTCAACCTGCAGTGACAACACAGATCTTTGATCCCTCTAGAAACCTCTTTTCTTAGAAAATCGAAAAAAGTATGAAAGGCCTAGTGAAGTTGATTTGACCACAGAATCATAAACTAAGCAACCAGGAGCAAACCCAGAAAAAAATATATACAGGAAAAGGATAAAAGGATTAATGAAATATAAATTGGTCATAAAAAGTAGTGATTTTTAGTCATGACTGAATTATTTCAAACACTGTCTATTTGGGAAAAAAAAATTAATTAGATTCCTCTGAATCATTCAATGAGAATAGACCAAACCATTCACTGATTTGAACAATAAGAGAGGAATAAATTGTTCTGCCACTAATTAAAAGAGAAATTCATTACACCCTTTAGCAAATGATTCACAGATTCAAACACTGAACCAATGACAGTGCAATTAATTGTTCTAGTAATAATTAAAAGATAAAATGTTACACTGACCAACTGCAATTAATCATTATATTAGAAATTGCTAGAGGAACTGCTTCTTATGACCAAATAATCAAACAAATTCCACTAATTGGACCCACTAAAGGGATGAGCAATTTTGGTCATAACAATGATTCACTGATTCAAACATTGACTAAGCGTAACGAAAAACAACTCAACAAAAAAAAGGTAAGTTGCAGTTAACGAGAAGCTTAATCCAGATCAGGATTTTTACTTGGGACAAATAAAGACTTAACTAGCTGTTCTCACCAGTTATGACGTCATACATAATGGAATACATGCCAAATGCAAAGTCCAGTTGAGGTACAGGTCCAAGCGTCTAGGGGGCATTTACACACAACAGTGGCCACATGCACAAGAAAGAACACAAACTTCCTCTAAAATTAGGCATACACACAGATTTATGACAATACACACCTGTTTCTCATCATCTATCAGATGTCTGACTGTCTTTGAGATAGTGTGGATGCACCCTTATCCGATTCCACTTTGGCCCAATGAAGGTTGGGAAATGGCATTAATCACTCATTAGGAGCACTGTAATACTTATATAACGCCAACATTCTGCACATCTTTTAAGACATTCTGGGATTTCATTTAGTCAAGAACTACAGTCATTATATCTGGCTTCTCAGATAAAAAAACTGTTTTAATGTGTTAATTTGACCAAAAAGCCTATTAATACAAAATATGAATCTAAAATAAATTAGATAAATTTACAGAGATTTAGCAATCGGTGTGGATTTGGATCGTTCATGAATCCACTCCTACTTTTACCAATAACAGGTTGGAAAATGCCAATTGATCCAGAACTGTAGAATAATTATCTAGGGCAAAAGATCCTTCAAGACATGCTTAAATAAATTATCCTCTAATTTTTTTAGTACTACATGCAGATTACAGTACAATCTAACAAAATGTGTTTAAAATGTCAGATAATGTAAAGTATCCACTAATACCCTTACCCATATGATAAAAAAAAAAAACATATTTAATCCAGAAGTGGACCCAATTTAGTTTCAAAGCATTGTTAGAGGAACAATACGATAAGAAGACTGAGACAAAGGCTCTATTGATGAATTAGATCTTCTGCATCTGCTCTGCATTTTCATAGTGTGTATTTCTCAAACCCCATCTGCTCTGCGTTTTCACCTGAAGAAAACTGTACACTGTACAGGCCAAATCTGAACCTGAACGAGGAAAGACAAGAGACACATGGCCTCTATGGAGGAAGGTGAGAAGAACAGAGGAGAGAAAAACAGAAGAAATCTAGAGAAAACACACAAGGTAATTAAGAGAAGAAGCAGAAAAGAAAAGGAAAAGCAAGCTAATCCCAGCGAGACCGTCCACCAAGCCAGACCTGCTTGCTCTCCACGAATTAATTTGGGACTCTGGGATTTGGCCACAGCAGGAATTCAGTTGAAAGGGCGAAGGAGCCGAACGCTTGGGGTCTGCTGTTTTCCCAAACTATTATCAGAGTCATATTGATTTAGTGACCTCCTGAGAAAAGAACAACAAAAGCACGGTTTACAAGAACGTCAACGTGGCTAAGATTAGAAATGCGTTGTGTTATGCTTAGATACACCAGTTCATATCTCCAGCAAATTAGCTGGTAGTGGCAACCTGGGAATGGACAATCATCACGCATTCTGCAAAAAAAAGCATATGAATAAGCATTTTAGATTAAAAATTAATTCTAGTTTCTCCACATTCATAAATGTAAGATTTCCAGTTAGAAAGCCATGGTAGAACTAAATGGCCAACCTGATTAATGGAATGAAGCAAAAGTTTGGTTTTTTAAATTTTCTTTAAAATTTTCTTTTCATTTTTTAAATCTTATCAAAAGAAAAAACTAATATGGCATGCACAAGCTTGAACAAGATTTGTTAATTGTGCACATAAACTTCAGAAACATGTCGTAGTTACACTTTTTTTATCCTTTTTTTTGTCAATCCTAAAAACCTGCAAGTGCCCCAGTTATGGCTTCTTAGACTCAGGTTAGAGTGGTGAGCACACTGATATGTATGATTAAAGAACATGGGAGGAAAGCAAAGGGCCCTCAGGCAACTCACATGGGCATTGGGAGAACATATTAAACTCCAGGGTTGATGTCACATATTGAATCCCACTTAACAATATTATTGAAACTACAAGCCAGAACCAAAGGCCAAGTACTATGCAAATAATGATTCAAATTATTAAAATTGGGAATCTTTCTCCATGTCATGAGTCAGCACACATGCATAGGTGATGTCCATTTAAATTATTCATTTGTTAATGGATTGGATTAATCGTACAGTCGCAGTCGACTCTCGGTCACTTGATGGATCATCGATCTCCACACATTTCTGTCCTTCATCGATGTGATCCATGGAGTATTTTGGCAGGATAGTGGAGTAGTTTCATTTGTTAATACTGAATTGATATGGTCACCTTCAGGTGAAAGGTTTGAACCAAGCTGTGTTTGAACTCGCTGAAATAGGGGAGTCTGCCTCCCTGCATTTCTTACTTCAAAGGCTTTTATTGCCTTGATGGGTTTATAATAATATTGCCAAAGCAATCAGACAGCAGCAGTCATGAACAAGACCAGAGGTAATAGATGATAATAACCATACAATTGCCAACGTAATGTTGTCACGGCTCTGGGCGAGAAATCAGCAGTAAAAATAAACAGCAGTAAAATGACTGGAGCTGCACAGATGTTGGACTTCAGCCCAACGTTCCCTCCCTCACCTGCGTGTCTCATCAATACAACAATAAAAAAAAAAAAAGCTTCTTACACCCACCGTCTAACTGACAGCATAAAAGACGGTACTGCCTAAACCTTGTGGTTCTTGAAGTACAGTGGTCTGGAAAAGTTCAGTAAGTTGTCTGGACTGTCTAGCATTGTTTCATGCACTTTAATTAGGTAGTGTCTGAAATATAGAAATTTGTGTTGGGTCCAGTGGTGAGTACAGTAGCCTAAAACTGAACTTAATTTAAAAATACTGTTACATTAATACAATTATTACTAAAGTAAAAACAATCATTTAAACTTAAGCTTGAATAGAATAATAAAATATCAAGTAAAAAAAAGAATTCAAAATAATCACAATAGAACTGTAAAATCACAGCCTTATTTAGGTTGAACATACAAACACCAAATCAAATCTGACAACTTTTCTTAAAAAGTTGTATTGTTTGTTTGTGTAGTGTTTAATGCCATGAATTACTACTGGCAGAAATGTGGTAATTTTTTGGTCATAGCTAGGACTCAATTCCTATGGCACCAAGGAAGCTTATGATATAATGGGTATTTTCGACATTTAGAGCAGTTTATGTCTTTGTCTCATATTCATCTTTTAATGTCAAACCCAAATGTTTTCAGTATACAGCAAAAATAAAGGGGATTGGCCTCACTGTTCCAATGCTTTTGAAGGGAAGTGACTTAAGCCACTGCCAATGTGGCATAATCAATTAACATAACATGCACGTTGGACTGTGGGTGTAAACTCGTGAGACACAGGAGGACCACACCCAGGACCTTGGTGCTCCCCTCCTCTGAAATGAGTTATGACTAATTTGTCCACCTACTTCCTAACTTAACTAGACAATATTTGAATGTACACAATAGTTGTATTTTGATCAGTGGTTTGGGCCTAGTAGTCGACACAATTTTGTTTAATGTAACAGAATTCTGTGGAGCCATGATCTAGCTCAGGCTATTGGCATTTATTGGCATCTGTTGGTAAGTTTTTGGATAGCAGTCAGACTCAGACTACTTTGTGGCTCAGACAAAAGTTGGTTGAGTAATAGTTAATTTGAGGCAGGCTATTTTGTCCAACTTTTGGATTTGGACAGAATTTTGTTGGACAGAATTCGAATTCAAACAGTATTTGCATTTGGACATTTTTTGAAGGCAGTTGGGGTTGATTTCATACAGAAGTGTTTTTGGCCAGTAGTCAGTTTGGACAGAGGTTTGTTTTGCAATAACTGTGCACAACTTAATTGTAACTCATGCAAAATTATGTTGTGGGTGTAGTTCATTTCAGAAATTCCTATTTTTCTGGGCAGTAGTTGGGTTTAGGCAGAATTGACTTGTTTGATGTTTAAATGTTTGAGTTCAGACTATTTATGCAATGGTTGGGCTTGGACTATTTGTTGGATAAAGAATTTTGTTGGTCTCAGACAGAATGTTCTTGGTTACAGTCCAGATGGGCTCAATGTTTCATATACAAAATGGCGGTTTTTGGGATCAAATGAAATTAAAAGCTGGTACCACCTCAGACCTCCTAGACTCACCTATGGGTAGCATATGTATCTTTTAAAAACAACAAGTGTTTGCTTCCAGTGATATGCTCAGTTTTGGATTGTAAATACAAGCTTAGATGACTTAAACGTTTAACACTGATAAGGCAGAAGCACAAGTAAGGTGGCAGAATGTGAAAAATCAGTATTTTCCATACTGATTACCCAAAACGTCCATCCATCAGGCCGAGAAATCATGCTGGTCAATCTGCATGAAGATGCCGTGTCATACTGAAAGCTGATTAGCCATGTGAGAATAGCGGGGTCGATATCAGGAGAGCACAAGGGCATGAGAGCAGGGCGGGGGGAGGAAAGATTGAACAAAGAAGTGAAGGTTCTTCAGGGTGAAGGACAAATATAAAAGATATTTAGAGACCACCAAGGGTAAAATGGCATTCCTTAATGACATATGAGGCGAAGTAAGTAAAGCTGAGAAAAAACTAGCCAAACTACGTGGACATAATGCAAGTGAGTTGTGAAAATGTGATCAAATTTGAAATGGTCCGGACCATCCAAATGTCTGCTTTATTAGAGTTTATGGCAGCAAATAGTTTTGTTAACAGGAGTAAGGGAATACAAGAGTGTTATTACTCCAGTAGTGGTGACGTTTGTTACCCGATACCGGATATGTGTATTTTATGCCTTGATATTTAAAATGCACATTAACAGAATCTCACTTTTTTGTTTTGTATTAAAGCCTGAACATTTTCATGCTGCAAGTCCTGAAATAAACCGATCAGAATAAAGTCATCAGAATAATCAGAAGAGCATTCCAAAGATGACTCATCATCTCACATTATCGCTAAATAAATCATGAGACATGAGCACACTTGCTCTTAATCGTGTTCCAGCAAGCCTTGCGTGAAGACAATGGCTACTCCTTGGGAGTGTCACATCCGTGCTCCTATAAGGGGTGCTAACCTCTGACCCTGAACCATTTTTATATCCTCAAAATAGGGAAGACCTGCTTCTGCTGCAGGTTCACTAATCACCTCAGTGGCACTGACAGAACAGATGGACGATGAGTGTGTTTTGGAAAGCATTCAACGCTAACATGTCAGAAGAAATGATTACCTGGCATCCCTCGCTATTCACTTAAGGGAATGCTTCATTTAAAAGTCAAACTTTACAAGACAGAAAGCATAGGGAAAAAGAACGTCATGCATGAAGAAACCTGATAGCTGCATATCCATCATGGTAGGCTTCCCCACTCTCAACCTTTCTCTAATGCTGATCAACCATAGTGCCACACAAAGCCATAAGAAAGGGGACAGGTGCACTGAAATTCGTGGGACATTTGTATATTTTCCTTTTCCGCAGGACAGAGAGCAGAGCCTCAGCCAGGCAGCTGGTTCCCATCTCCGTAATTAGCCATTATTCCAATTTATAGAGAAGCCACGACCCCCTAGCTGGAAGAAAAGCCAAGTATGAAGGAACTGACTGAAAAACCAGGTGCATAACCCGTTTGATCATCCTTTTCACAAGTCACTCAGAGGATGGGAGGAGGCAATGGACGCAACTTCACAAAGCACCAGCATGCCAACCAAAACAGCTTTCAACTGTGTGCTTAGCATAATTGTTAACTACCATCCATAATCACCCCACTGTTATTATTACTGTGATAATGGGACTGGGTGTTATGCCGCGTGATTAAGGCCTTCTTTTAGCAGGTTGATACACTGTTTTGGAATTGAAAGGGTGAGCAAGAGTGTGTGTTTGTGTGTGTCAGTTATTAATAGGCTACGCTATTTGAACTAACATTTGTCCTCTCACATACACATCGCTAGCAAAGGTGTTATTAATCTAGTGCACCAAAAAGACCAGGAAAAAATTATAATGGAGCTTTAAAGGCTAAGCATTATACTCTGCCAGCATGAGTGACCCGGACTGTTTAGCATATAGGAAACACACTCGTATCAGAAAATTATGACCACCCTTAGTTTCTACACACACTTTCCAGTATATCAGCTCTTTTTACCACATAGTTACAGATTATTTTGGTTGGTGGATCATTCTCAGCACTGCAGGTGAGGTGAGTGTTGAGCTCTTGTAAGTGAATCAGACCCAGCATTGCTGCTGGAGTTTTAACACGCTGTGTCCACTCTATTATATGTCTGTTAGTTGGTCCACCCCACAGATATAAACTCAGAGACACTAGGTCATCTGTTGCTGCACAGTTTGTATTAGTCATCCTCTAAACCTTCATCAGTACTCACAGGATGCTATTGGCTGGGTATTTCTGGGTATTACTGAGGTGTGTGAAAACTCCAGCAGCACTGCTGTGTCTTACCCCAACACACACTAACACACCACCACATCAGTGTCACTGCAGTGCTAAATTATCCATTACCCAAATAGGACATGAGGAACAGGGGGAAAAGAGGCTAACAAAGTCTAATTATAGAACCACAAAGTGCCCATGCAAAGAAACAGAGTTGAAATAATGGACAGTGTGTGTAGAAACAATGGGTGGTTATAATATTCTAATATGAATGTGAATATGACCTCAAGCAAACTGAGCATGAGCTCATGCACATGATAACTAATCAGCCTGTATTAGCTCCTTTTATTAGATACGATATTTACAGAATAACTCTTTAAATATGTTAGCAGAAGCACTAGCAAGAGCTCCATTCTCAAGTAAGCACTAAAAGCATGAATACGATTTTTAAAAAATGATTAGAAAGTTTAGAAATAGAAAGGAAATTTGCAGCGATAATTAATCAGTACATACAGTAGCTCTATCAAAAACACATCACCATACACTGCTCACAAAACAAATATGGGGGGCATTTCATTTTTAATTGTCCTCTAATTTTTGCGAGCAGTATATTAACCCAAATGGCGTTTTGGTAGGTTTTTTTTTAATTTAAATTATTTTACTTAACTTAATACTTACATGCTGCCAGTTTTATAGGTCCTTTAAATCTTCTAAAGCTTCTCTTTTACTCTATGTACAGAAGAAACCAAACTATTTACATATTTACAACTGAAACAATGTAATAAAGTTTGTAATAAGGTTGCCTTTTTGAAGAAAAATAAGGACAAATTGGCAGCACATCTACAAAATCTTCTTCAAACCACATAACATACAGCTTAAAGAAGTCTTAAGCATGAAGCACTGACTAATCAAAACAATGCAGGGAAAGGGCTCGGCCATTTAGATTTCAGCTTTCATTTATTATCACCACAGCAATTAATCAAATACAGTCAATCTCTATTACATTGTATACATTATCGCAAAGCTTTTTTTGTGAATTGAAAGGTTTAATGTTAGACTGTGAGATCTGGTCCCAACACAAGAGATTTGAGAGGAATGTAATTTTTCTTATGTATGATTACACAGGAAACGTACACTGCTCACAAAATTAGGGGATATTTCCTTATGGGATGTTTCATTTTGAAGAATCCCTTAATTATTGTGAGCAGTATATTATACGTGTATATGT
>JAUZSV010258202.1:0-12195 GCA_034780495.1 Parotocinclus cesarpintoi
CGCCTCGGTCGCGGACAGTCCGTGACAATATATATATATATATATATATATAAATAATTATATATTTTATATACAGCTCACAGGTTGAAGCTTGATATAATAAAACACGGTTAATTGTAGTTAATTCTAAAAAGATAACACATTAACATAATTACAAGAAGAACAACTTAACAAGAAGTAGAAGAAAAAAGAAAAGGAGACCCTTGGTTTTGTACTACATCACTGAAGTGCATGTTAAGTGATAAGGCTTATCTGACCTAGCAAAGGAGTTTAGTGACTAGATAAGATATCATAGCCAAAATGGATCTGATTATAATCACATACTGCTGGCTAAGACCTCACCCTAACAAGACATGTTAATCCTCTAAATCATACAATGCAGCTCATATTAGCAAACACTGAGCAATCTTTTCTCCCTAACGTATGAATAACATACTCCTCAAGCTAAGCTGTAGTGTCAGATAAGGTTTCATTCCATAGCTGATCTCCTGACTGCTCCTAATTTGTTTTTACCATACCTGAAGCATTAGACTGCACAACAGTAGTACTGCAGCACCATTAACCAAGGGGCATCTTTGTCAATGCCCTTTACCTCTTGTGAATTCCACCCTTACTTACAGGAATCATTAAAAGTTTTCTTTGAGCTTGAGGGAACTGGAGCTGCTAGCTGCGTCCTCATAAGTATTCCACTGCTCTTCTGGGTAAAATGCCCTCCTCTTTTTTGTGCATGCTAAAATGGATGTCACCATGGCTGAGAGTTGCAGAACATCTTCAGTGGCTGCGCAGAAAGCAGGAGGAGCCTGCCTGCCTGTGGTGCCCCCTGCTCTTGGTTAATGGTTTACAGAAAACATCTCCTTAAGGCAGAGCGTGGCTGAGCCATTCTGGCCTGTTTACTTTGATCTCGCAAGAAATGAGACTTAAGCCTTGCATACCCCAGAGAAATTTTAAAATCCAAGCTGTGGGGAGGGTTGCACATTTAATGACACTGCCGCAGTAGTGCACACTCTATAAGATGTGCGGAAGCATAATCACAGGGGATCATATGTCTAGATCATGCTGGGATGTATTGGGTCATTATAAGAATTGAAGTGTGCACCACATTCATATAATCGAAGGAGTTAGAGGAGGTTATATATTATGGACATGTACCATGCAAGATATTATTGTTAATGTTAACTTTTTAAAATTACAAACTAATAGTCAAAAATATTCCTTGAGATGAGATGAGATTTGGTTTACTTTTGCCACACACCGGTTTTATTGCACCTTTCATGGCAATACTAAAACCAATACTCTAAACTAACAATAAAAAAATTACTAACAATATTGGACACAGAAAATGTAATTAAAAATAACTAAATTAATAACTAAATCAAAACTATAATAAATTAAGTATAGTAAAATGTGTGTAGAAGTCATGTGTGTATAGTAATTTGTAAAAAAAATACAAAAATTCAGGAAATGACAAAGATGGTGGTGGTTGAGGTCTGGCATTAAGGGCATCAGGGGCTCGTTTTGTGAGGCATTGACCTATTAACCTGTTCAAGCCCCAATAAACATTTGTGATGAAGACTGCTAATTTTATTACTACTATTAAATACTGGTGTTTATTTATAAATTATGTATAGCCTGCAAAATATATGCATAAAAGAAAATATTTTACATTGCTTAGTTCTAAAACTGTGCCTGATGCCTTTTAGAAAAACTTATTAAAGAGATTTGGGAGGAGTTGAAGGTTGCTGTGGTCAGAATGTACACAACAGTGATGCATTGCATTCAACTTTATTGAGGTAAGTTAAACAGCACGCAATTTAGCGTTATAGTATGGTAAAGTAATAGTATGATTATATACCTGTTTTTACCATATGATTATGTACATGGCTGATTTTAAATAGCAGTTTTAAACTACTGGCTTATTAATTTTTTTCTCTGCCGCATAATTATGCTGCTCCCCATAGCTTTTGATACCCAACTCATTATTTAGTGCTGGTGCTGAGCCAGGTGCTTTGGAAAGGTGTAATTTCTTTAAGAGTATACTATGTCCATAATGTCAAAAATCTGAAATGAAAGTCAAATGAAATGCAAGTCTGTGTGGTAAGTGCTGGTCTACAGAGTCCTTAGTAGATTCTAGATATTAGAGTATATTTATGGCAATGGTAGTATAGCTGTTATGCAGCACACACTATGAGTGACAAAACTAAAAACATCAACTAAAATCGCAACATCTCTTTTTATATCATTTTACACAAAAGTGGATTTAGTTGGGGTTTCTTCCAGTCTTGACAGTTTAGATATGACTCACATATCATAGCTAAAACCCTTTCCTATATGCTTACCTTTATTGCCAGATTACCCAGTTACAGTAATTCCCCTTGTCGTGTTCCCTGCCAAGTAATACCTTCTCTACAATGTCTCTTGGCCATCCAAGGAAGCAGAAGATTGATTTGGATTGCCTCCTGAGGAAGGACTAATGTTGTTCTGGAATCCTGGCAGAAGCAGTGTAACATCAGGAGGGACTACTTGTATAAAGGGGTGTAAAGAGTACTGGCAATAGCAGCAATGTGTAAGCAAGGGAAAAACCATTAAGGAATACCATGTTTCAGTTATTATATTCTATTAGCTAAACATGTTGTTAATGTGCCAATAAACATAACAGAAAGGGACCAGATTTGCCTGCACGTCACAAAATGTTTTTTCACATATGAGGCCAATAATATGTTCATAAGAACATGAATTCATTCCAGTAACTGAAAGGTTCTTCTTTTTAGTAACGCACTTTGACTGGCAGGTTAATGACATAAAGTAACATGATTATGGACTCCATCTGTCATGCTAGCATGCTTATTGCTTTTCTTTCCCAAACATTTTTAAGTGACAGTGTGGAGAAAACAGCAGCTGCTTTAAGGAAAATTATTGGGCAACATTTTTGCATTTTCTTCTAAAGTTTTGAAACTGACAACACAGGACAATTCTGCACCCCGATTCCCTGGGGAGACTTCTTCTTCTTTAGGAGCTCTAATACATTTTTATCCATTGCAGTAACCTGAAGACCTCGCGGCAAGGATAATATTTCCAGCCTCAGTGCTTAGTCAGCCACAAATGGTGTGCTGCAAAAGGCTGTACATTAAAAGTGAATTTCAGCACATGAAGTAACAAAGTACCTGTTAAAAACCTGTGATACTAACTGACACAGCAAGCATTTAGAACATAATCCAAGCTACACAAGGGGACTGTTCACTGCCTTCACTATACAGTTTGTAGGTCACATTGTATCCATCTGAAGCAGCCATGTTACTGGTGGGGCATCCAGGAAGGATTTAACATTTTGCAAGTATCTGCTTTCTCCTTCTGAAGAGGGCAGCTTAATCCACACCCAGCTATATACCCAGCTAAAAAAGACAGAAACGTGATTATTTAATGCTTGTGACTCGTAGAAATGTCGATTTCATAAATGTATTTAATTAATCTGTTAATTTTCCATGAACATTTATGTAAATGGTACATTTAATTTGTTTTACATGTAGGTGGTTAACAGATGTGCTATAGCTACGACGCCCAACCTACGGCCCACGGGCCATATCCAGCCCATGACACAGTGCTATCCGGCCCCTCTGAAACGGCTCTAAATCTTTCTTCGATGGATTTTATTCTGCGGTATTCTAATATTCATGTCAATGTTTGTCTTGGGGGAAACATGTGTTTGAGAATGAGGGATTCAACAGGGGATTATTGGGTTGCTGGCTTACAAGTCAAAAATTGATACAAGTGGATGGGGTGGACAAAGCGAGGAGTGTCAAGGCGTGTCCTCATCAGGTGCTCTGCTTGGTAGAGTCTGATGTGTATGAATCATTCAAGGCGTGTTCCTGCCCTTGTGCCCAGACTTGCCGGGTGGGCACCGGCTGGCCATCGACCCTTTGTGGATCAAGCGGAAGATAATGAATGAATGAATAATAAATTCTTCATTTTTTTCAGTATTTTTGTGTTTTTAAGTCTCCACAAAGTGATATCCGGTTCGCTGTCTTTAATTCCCAGGGAAACAAAACACCACAGTCGATGGGGAAAAAAAGAGCCCAAACAAAGTGTTTATAATGAACTAATCTGGCAACTGCCTCGATTAAGCATGAGCACATGCACAGACTGAGATATTGTATTACAGCCCTCTTATCAGACTTGGGTTAGGGTTAGGGTTAGGGTTAGGATCAGATATCAGACTATGATCGAATTATGAAGTGCATGTAAACGGACTCTAATATTACGCCCAACCTACTTTTTGGCAGTTTCCCTTTAGTAGCAATGCGAGTGGTACTTTACAGTTTAACATTTGTGCCCTGGTGAAATGGGAGAGCCCAAGAAACTAAAAGTTGACTCTGAGTGCAGAAACTCCCAAGAAAAGTGGGCAGATCTTTACTTTTTTGTGCAACATGATAACAAGCCAGCATGTTTGATTTGAAAAGAAAGTGTGGCAGTTTTTAAGGAACACAACATTAAACAGCATTATAAAACAAAGCATAAGAACAAGTTTGGTGGCATCCTTGGTTCGGGACGGAAAGAAAAGTGACATCAAGATATTGGAGGCTTGATGAGAATATTTACCAAGAAGAAAATGAGATGACGGTAAGGGCAAGCTACCGAGTTGCTCACATTTAGAGCAGAGAAGTAAAACCATTTTCTGATGGCGAATTCGTAACAAAGTGCTTGCTAGCAGTGGTGGAGGAATTGTGTCTTGAAAATAAAAATGCAGTTGAAGCCGTCAGCATTTCTTGCATGACAATTACAAGGCGAGTGGATATGGTGTAAAATCTCCAATCAAAACTAATGGACAAAGCATCACGTTGTTTTCTATTGCCACTGACGAGTCCACCGACGTATATGATACCGCTCAACTTTTGGTATTTATTTGCAGTACAAACAGCGATTTTGAAGTTACAGAAGAGTTAGCGGCCATGAGAGGCATGCATGGGATCATCAATGGCGAAGATCTGTTCAAAGAAGTTTCAGCCATAATAGAGGGCTTTGCTCTTCCTTGGGAAAAATTAGTGGGAGTGACTACTGATGGTGCCAGAAGTATGGTCGGATGCCACAGCGGACTGGCAGCAAGAGTTATTAGAAAAGTTGTCGAGTCCAATGGAATCGAGCTTCTGCAGCTTCATTGCATTATTCACCAACAAAATCTCTGTGGAAAGGTGTTCAATCTGGACCATGTGATGAAGATTGTGGTCAGCACTGTAAACTTCATCAAATCACAGGCGTTGTGCCATAGAACTTACAAGGATTTTTAAACAGAAATAGAATTTGAATATGAAAACGTTCTCTTTCACAGTAAAGTCTGCTGGTTAAGCCGAGGAAAGGTACCTTTTTTTTTGAGACATGAGATCAATTTTTATGACAGAGAAATCAAAACAAGCTGAACGACCCCTCGTGGTTGTGGGATTTGGCGATGTTATGCAACATCACATCTCATCTGAATGAACACAACACCAAACTACAAGGGAAAGACAAGTTGATTCAGCATGTATATGCGGACATAACACCCTTCCGAACGAAACTGCAACTATTCATTTAGTAGGCGGGAAGGGCGCATCTTGTCCACTTCCCAACCTGTACAGCTTTACGTCAGGAACAGCAGCTAAATATGTATTTCCCCAAAGCAAGAATGATGCAATTTCTGGGGCTCTTGAAGGATAATTTCAATGAACGATTTGTGGATTTGCATTATTTGAAGAATGAAATACGTCTCTTTGAAAATCCATTTGCGGCCGATGTGTTAAGTGCCCCGACAGACCTGCAACTGGAACTGATTGACTTGCAAAGCCAGACATTCCTGCTCGAGCGATGCAGACAATTGATTTCTACGCCATGTTGCCTGCAGAAACTTTTCCAAATTTCCGAAAACAAGCGTTAAAGATGATCATGATGTTTACAAGTACTTATGTGTGTGAACAAATGTTTTGAGGGATGAAAAGGGAGAAACCCGTCTTACATAATCGCCTTACGGATGAACATCCCGATTCAGTGCTCTGACTTATTGTTTCTACGCTGAGGCCGGACATTCAAAAGTTGGTTTCGGAAAAAAAAACTTCGAACATCCCACTAATATTACTACACAATATCATGCCCCTCAAACGGCCCTCTCGCTCTCCCCATCCAGCACACACACCACCCCCACCCCCACGTCCCACGGGAATACGAGGACGTCGCTGCGCTTTTTGGGGCGGGCTCACTGCCGTGCCTTTGCTCGGCCCAATGGTACATCAAACTGGATCTTCAAAATGCGTATAACCTGGTACGCATTAAATACGGAGATGAGTGGAAGACCACCTTCAGTACCAGCAACGACCATTATGAGTACCTCGTGATGCCGTTCGGCCTGGCCAACGTGCCAGCCGCCTTCCAGGCTTTCATCAATGATGTTCTCAGGGACTGGTTAAATCGTTTCGTCATCGTCTACCTGGACGACATCCTGATTTACTCCCCGGATCTGACATCCCACAGGGAACACGTGCGCCAGGTCCTCTGCATACTGCAGACTATCCATCTCCGGGTGAAGGCGGAGAAGTGCTCCTTTCATGTGCAGTCAGTGACGTACTTGGGCTATGTGATCTCCCCCCAAGGGGTCGCCATGGATGACAGCAAGGTCTCGGCGATCCTCAGTTGGCCCAAGCCCCGCTCGATAAAAGATCTCCAACGCTTCCTGGGGTTCGCAAATTTTTATCGGCGGTTCATCAGGAATTTCACGCCTACTCTGGCCCATGGAGGCAGACAGGGCGAAACCCTCAAGGGAATCTTCACCCAAGCCCCAGTTCTGGGACATCCCAACCCTACCCGGCCGTTTACCCTGGAAGTGGACGCCTCATCGGTAGGAGTGGGAGCCGTGCTGTCACAGTGCCTTGGGGATCCGCCTAAGTTGCACCCCGTTGCATATTTTTCTCACAAACTGTCCCCGGCGGAACGGAACTACGATATAGGGGACAGAGAGCGTCTGTCCATTAAATTGGCCCTGGAGGAGTGGATCATAAAAACCTGGAATACCTTAAGTCAGCCAGACGTCTCAACCCCCGCCAAGCTTGCTGGGCATTGTTCCTTGCGAGTTTCCAGTTTACGATCACCTACCGGCAAGCGAGCAAGAACGTTAATGAGGACGCACTGTCTCGCCGCCTCGAGCCTTCCACGGAACCGTTCGAGGAACCAGGCCCCGTTCTTCCGCCCGCATGCTTTCTCGGGGCAGTAATCTGGGACATTGAGCGGGAACTGGACCAGGCCCGCTCGGATACTGGACCACCCCCAGGAGTTCCAGTAGGCAGAAGGTACGTGCCCCCGGAATTTTGCGACCGCCTATTGACCTGGGCCCATGTCTCTCCATCCACAGGGCACCCTGGGGAGACCCGCACTCTTCAGCTCCTGGCTTCACGCTTCTGGTGGAAGCAGATGCGCAAAGACGTCCACAGGTTTGTGTCCTCCTGTTCCACTTGTGCCCAATGCAAGGTCCCGAGGACCCTCCCTATGGGCTTTTTCAGCCCACTGCCAGTCCCTCGGCACCTCTGGTCTCACCTGGCTATAGACTTCTGCACAGATCTCCCTCCCTCGCAAGGGTACACCACTATCCTCACCATCGTGGGCCGCATCTCAACTCCTACCCTTTCCCAAACTGCCCACGGCCTTCGAGACGGCAGAAGCGATCTTTCACAAAGTTTTCACCGCATTTGGAATCCCGCAGACCATACACTCGGACAGGGGTCCTCAATTCACCTCGGCAATCTGGAAGGTGTTTTGTGACAAGCTGGGAGTGGCAGTCACCCTGACGTCAGGATATCACCCGCAATCTAATGGACAATGTGAACCGGTAAACCAGGAACTTGGAAAGCAGTGAGAATCAGACCGACTGAGCATGTTTTCTCCCCTGGGCAGAGTTGACGCAAAACTCGCTCCGTCATGCCTCTACTGGCATCACTCCATTCCAATGTGTGCTGGGCTTTCAGCCGCCGTTCGCGCTCTGGGACCCCACTCCCTCTGACGTCCCGGCGGTGGACTCTTGGTTTAGGAGGAGCGAGGACGTCTGGTCTGAGGTCCACCAATGTATTAAATGGGCCATCAGCAGGAACCAAGCTCAGGCTGAATGTCGTCAGGACCCGGCGCCCACTCTCAAACCCAGATTGAGTCTGGCTCTCAACCCGTCATTTGGACCCCCTGGAATTTCATGCCATCCATCCCGACCGCCCTGCACCCCGCGGCCGTGGGCGTCCTCACGGTGCTCCCGCTCGTGGCAGACCCATCAAGTCTCGCCCTTCCTTTACCAGAACGGGCCCTTTGGGGGGGGGGGTTACTGTCACACACACGAGCGCTGCAGCGGACCACACCCACTCGCAGACACACCGTCGTTCACCGTCATACTGATTACATACACCTGTTCCTCATCATATCCTCCCTTTTTATCCCCACGTGCACATCGCTCCTTGCCGATTCACTCGGTTTACCCAGTTTTCAAGCGTTTTGTATCGTTGTGCGTATGCTAGTGCTACTGCTACTGTGTTTTTCCGTGTTTGACTCCTGCTCCGTCCCCCAGCCACGATCTTCGTCTTACGTTTTGGATATTGTTTGCTACACCCGGCATTTGTGTGGATTTGTGCCTGCCGTTTTTCATTAAAGCGTCTGTTTCGACGAGCTGCATTTGTCTCTGCATTCCTACGGGGCGTAACAGCAGTGACACCTCTCAGATAGCTAAAAGTGTAGTATATTTGGGGAATATGACTGATTGTATGATTAAGGACAGAATACTCTCATAACCAAATAGTGCGAGTACCAAAACTTGGGAATCTTCAAAGTACAAAGCCTTTGCTTAGTACTAAGCTTAACTCAGTTTTAACATTACAGGAATGCATTTTCACAAAAAAGCAGCTTTGTTCTGTCTCAGAGCAAATCTACTCAAGAGAGCTTTGAAAGAGTAAATAAATAAATACAAGCATGGGAGATAAGAGTAAAGTTGAGTGTGGCCTGAAAGTAGAGTTGATATAAGTAGCATACGAGGCTCATCATTCTTCCATGGAGTTCAGAGCACATTAAAGTCAACCCTAAGACAATAAACTCCCATCGTTGACATGGCAGAGCTTATTAAAATTCTATGAGAGAGTGCCATAATGGGCAGTGGCCTTGCCATCAGGATGAAGTTCTTTTTCATGTTCTCATACAGATAAGAATGCCCCCAGTACTCTTTGATGTTCATCTAAAGCGCTTTAATCCTTGCTTCTCCGAAGACAACCCCCTCCAATCTGCCTCTCATGTCTTTCTGTAACTCATCCTTTCCCATGAAAATTGGTACAAATCATAATATCTAACATTTCCTAAGCATCTTCTACTTTCTACTACTGAAGTTACATCATAAATCATAAATAGCTCCTTTCATGTGTGCCAAACACAGTCGGTGATAGTGTTTTTTATGATGATCTAATATATTTGTACTGCTTAAACTTCATTAATTTCACTTTCTAATTTATGAAGATGATTCATTAGTGGCACTCAATTCTCAGTGTGAACTAGGAATTCTGAAGCTCCAAAGTAGTTGAGTAAAACCGTGGAGGTGGTTCTCTGAGAGAAAGAATGCAGTGATCAATTCAGAATCCATCCCTTCATTCATTAATTCCTTTTCGTACCTGTTTAATCCTGTTCAGGTTCACGGCATCGACAGGGTTTATCATTCAGTGTTCTGCCCCACCTTTTCTAAGGTGCCGACCTCTTTGAGTTAGTATATGGCGATGCGGGCCCGATGGACCATGACAGTCCTTCACCCCATTTCTTGCCAGTTAAACGCCTCTGACAATAGCACAAAATGATGCAGGTACCCTATCGTGTACTCTTGGGCAATGCTTTTACCCTACAGTAAGCTGAACAACTACACTTTTGCCCTGGCAATTTACATATCCTGACTGCCAAAGACTTGAATCCCACTGCTGTTCCCAGGTGAGCTAGTGGATTTTACATTTACATATATATCATTTAGCAGACGTCCTTATCCAGAGCGACTTACAATTTAAACAGTCTTACAATCCAAGCAATTGTGAACCCTGGACATTTTTGTCCATAGTCCAGTACCTTAACCACTAGGCCATCACAGTCTCAGAGTGCACAGCAGCCAACATGTCCTCTCCTGACTTTGGGATGACTTACAATGGTGGCAGTCAACCTCTGTGCATAGTTGCAATGACAGAGCATTGGTATTTAAAGCCATCTTTCCAGCTCATTGATGAACAGAAAATTGGTAGCTTTGCACTGCTGCAATCCACCCGGCTGTAGCCAATTCAACAAAGCATGTAGGTGGGTGCTACATCAAGTAACTGTTTTCTCTTTGGCTTGCGGGTGACAAAAATATGTTCAAGTTTACAGGATTACCTACTAAAACTTGTGAATACTCTCTCAGTACCATCCTGGACCTAAGATGGGATAGCTCAAATAGCCAGATTACTGGCATCGGTATCGACACTAAACAGGCTGTCTGGCACAGGAACAAAAACAAGGGTAAAACGTGGCCTGCAGGCAATAAAATGCATCCTCTGCCTTAGATCATTTACTTGTGTGTTTTGCATAGCACATATAATAAGTGTTATATAAATAATGTCAGCTTCATAAAATGTAAGTAATACACTTTATAAATGTATACTTGTATTAAATGTGTTAATATAAATGTAACTGTAATAATCACCATGTTTAATTTTAAATGAACATAATCCATTACACTTGAATATGTCTTTATTGAAATGAAATGTGTTGATACTCAAATGGGCACAGTGTTGTTTTGACAGCATTAGTAATGTCATGCTAGAACACAAACACTTTGTGCTGTTTTAAAAAGGTTGAAATTTTTCATGACTAATCATGAAGTGAAACAAAAAAAATGATATAAAATAATGAGTCGTTCTGTTATTTGTTCCAACTGAGTGTGATTGTGTTTACATACACACTCATAATACTGTTACACTGATTTTAGCAGTTGTTTATAGATCTTCATTGGCATACATCATCTTTAAGGGCCATACATCATCCCAGAACACAGGACACATCCAAAGGTCATTGTTTTGTAAATACTGAAATGAGCTTTTGTTCAAATTCCACCTTGTAGTCCTAAGCTATTGTAGAATGTTTTTTTAGCAAAGCAACAGGAGTTCGTACAACACTTGTGCAGTGTTTCCACTCGTAGGTTTTAACATTAATGTTTAACATCGGCTCTGCAATTCCATAACTGAAGCTCTGGATGGATGAATGGGTAGGTGGATTGAACTTTATTTTATTTATGCCAAGGGAAATTAAAGATTTGTTCTCTGATCAACCAGTCTGACATTGGATTGAATTTTACAGGTCGCTCTGTCTTGAGAAGATTGAAAACTATGCAAAATATTTTCTTAATAATCATTCAGGGCAGCATGGTGGGGCAGAGTTTAGCGCTGTTGTATCACAGCTCCAGAAACCAGGGTATAAGTCTGTTTTTTCTACTGTCTGTGTAGATTAACTCCACATTTTGTACTGTACTCACACATTCCAACACTGTAAAACAATCCTGTTAATTTACTGTGGATCCTCAACAGTATCTTTAATGCATTTTATAAAAACTGTAAAAAACCATTAAATAAACAAATCTTGCTCAAAAATTAATAGTAATGCAGTCAGTTAACCTATAACAGTAGATAACTGTTAATTTATCAGCATAATACAGTAATTTCTATCAAGCTGTGAAAATACCCGACATATTACCTAACAAAATAATTACATGGTACTGCATGATTGTAAGGTATGGTTTATGTTTGTATGATAAACTTTTTTTAACATAGTTTTTTAGGATAATTGCTTAAATTCAGTGGAGGACAGCACAGTAATTTGCTTCAGGCATAAACTGGATCTTAGTTCATTTAGGATAATGACGTTACTTTGCTGTGGAATACAATATACAGAAAACAATTATCCATTCATCCATCCATTCATCCATTATCTTCCGTTTAATCCACTTGGCAACTCTGGGCACAAGAACAGGAACAACCCTAGATGGGGCAATAACCCATCATAGGGCACACACACATGCTTTAGAGACACCAATTAACCCAACACATGTCTTTGCATTGAGGGTGGAAACCAAAGTAAACCTACACAGACCCGGTGAGGACATGCAGACTCCACACAGAAGGGACCCAGGCTGATCCATCCTGTTATTGAACC
>JAUZSV010258309.1:0-12195 GCA_034780495.1 Parotocinclus cesarpintoi
TTGGCACCTCCACATCATTGCATTCAGTTTTTATTCACAATTTGTTTAGTGTCCCAACTTTTTTGGAATCCGGTTTGAATTATACTAAGCAACTGTAACATCATATAAATATAAACATTTCTGCTTGGTGTTTTCAGGTCTGCAGCCAGGCACTGTTGTGGTGACCAAACAATCAGTGGATGCCATGTTCCTGCCCCACTTTGAGCAAGTCATCCTGGGTAAGTCAGTGGTGAGGAGCACAGAGCTGGATGAAGAGCTTGCAGAGGAGTTGCTACAATGCAGCAAAGAACTTGCAGAGTTTGAGACAGTTATTGGTAACACCATGTGCACAATGGACTTCTATGAAGGTATACCCTTATTTGATATGCTAGAAAATCTCATTAAATTAAATATTCAAAACTCAATCTGTTCTCTGTTCTAACACCTTTTCTGCATTACAGAATAGGTGTAAGAACACGTGTAGATGTTTGTAACAGCACTATTCAATGTGTTGTTGGTGTCGCTGCAGGTCAGGCTCGTTTGGATGGGGCTTTCTGTTCATATACCGAGGAGGAAAAACAAAACTACCTGGCCCAGGCTTACTCAGCAGGAGTTCGCAACATTGAGATGGAGTCTTCTGTTTTTGCTGCCATGTGCAAACTCAGTAAACTGCGAGGTAGAATCATTCACACAAAATCAGAATGACAAGAGTTTAGTATTTTTCATCTTTCTAACTAAAAGTAAGAAATTATTCTTGCTGCTGAATAACACAATTAGTAGAAGAGATTTTAGAAGTAGAACATGTAATGGTGAAAAATAGTGAAAGATGAATAGTAAAACAACAATTAGTGCAATTGTGTCCCCTTTTCTAAACTCTCACTACAATATTTTTTTCCACTTTTTTGATACACCTTGCCAGTACTGGGTTGAAACCCCATTTGCTTTTCTTTTGCACTTTTATTGTGGCATACAATCTGGAAACATTCCTCAGATCCAGATTTTGGCCCATATTGACAAGGTAGCATCATGCAGTTTACATCTATGATGTAACTTTGATGTTCCATCACATCCCACAGGTACTTTATTGAATTGAGATCTGGTGACTGTGGATGTTATCAGAGTACAGTGAACTTCCTGTCATGTATGAGATTATATGAGCTTTGTGACATGGTGTATTATCCTGCTGGAACTAGCCATTAGATGATTGGTACACTGTGGTCATAGAGGGCTGGACATGGCCAACAACAATACTGAGGTAGGCTGTGGCATTTCAACGATGGCCAGTTGGACTGATGGGCTCAAAATCTGCCAAGAAATTATCCATTACATAATTACACCACCAACCATCAGCCTAACCTATTGATGTCTGTGATGTAGTTTAAATCAAATGTTGACCCTGCCATCCAAGTGTGGCAGCAAAATTTGAAACTCATGACACCAACATTTACCAATCTTCTTATTATTATTTTCCAATTTTGAGTCCATACAAATTATAGCCTATAGCCTGTAGTTAGCTAGTGCCACCTAGTGTGGTATTCTGCAGATGTAGCCTATCTGCTTCAAGGTCTAATGCATTGTGCTCATATATTCTCTTCTGCAATACCTTGGTTGTAACTAGTGGAATTACTGTTAATTACTGGAAAAACTGTTCACTCAGAGAACTGCCCCTCACTGGATATTTTCTCTTCACTGGAACATTCTTTGTAAGCCTTAGAAATGCTGTGTGTGAAAATCCCAATCGATCAAACGTTTCTGAAATACTCAGACCAGCTGTCTAGCACCAACAAACTTACCATATTCAGCGTCAATTAAATAACCTTTCTTCAGATTCTATTGATTGGTATTTCATTTCAGCAGGTCGGCTTGACCATGTCTACATACCTAAATGCACTGAATTGCTGATGTGATTGGCTGATTATATATTTGTGTTAACATGCAGTTGAGCAGGTGTATTTAATAAAGTGGCTGATAGGAGTATGGTATTACAAAACTCTAACCTGCTATCCAAACCACTTGCTGTTATTATCTGCAGATAACAGGCAGGTGGCCCCAAAGGAAAATTCTCTGTACCACAATTACACTGATACTATTAAAAGGAGGCGTGGTTTTAAATATACCGCCTTGCCAGAAAAGCATGGTTAGCAGGAGTCTCTGTATTCATTTCTGTGGAGTTTTCTTACTAAGTGCATTTCCATGCACAGAATAATGTGATCACTGCATAAAATCAGATTTTGGCAATAGCCTGATCAGTGGGTTACAGGAACTTATGTAATCTGATGCTAGGGAAACCTACATGAGTCATGAAATTTCTGTCAGCAGAGTGACTTCCTGTGGAGAAGCTAGAAGTGAACTTTCATTCTACACGTCCAGTGCTTACCATCATACCCATTTAAAACTACTGAAACATTGAACATGATATTTTATATCTTTATTTACACAGTTTGCCTTACAACATTCAAGTAAAAATTCTGAAAATGAATTAAAATGTAAAAGCTAGAGTAACTAGAAGGCTGGGGAAAATGAACAGTCCACTCATTTAATACTCATTTTGCTTTAATTGCTGTCAGACTGTCTGGATACGCATTATACACATAAACTGTAAAACATTGTTAAAGTTATGGCAAACTTCATTGTGAGCAGCTCTGGACTGCTTTCTTAAAGTCTATGTGTCGATTTGTGCCACTTGTTAACACAAATATCTACTCAGCCAATCAATTGTCAGGAGGATATCCTGAAGTTCAAATCGAGCATCAGAATGGCATAGAAAGGTGATTAAAGGGAACTTGAACATAGCATGGTTGTTAGTGCTAGACGATCTGTTTTGAATATTTCACATTTACATTTACAGCATTTAGCAGACGCCCTTATCCAGAGCAACTTACAACTCATACAGTTTTACAATTCAACCATCAGGTCCAGAGTCTAGTACCTTAACCACTAGGC
The DNA here is from genome assembly GCA_034780495.1 of Parotocinclus cesarpintoi. Lineage (NCBI taxonomy): Eukaryota > Metazoa > Chordata > Actinopteri > Siluriformes > Loricariidae > Parotocinclus > Parotocinclus cesarpintoi. Next base: position 2,923 of record JAUZSV010258309.1, read on the forward strand.
TACCTCAGTTTTCAAAAACTACTGGTATTTTTACCCATTGTCATCTCTAGAGTTTTACAAAAAATGGTCCAAAAAAAGAAAAAAAATCAGTGAGAAGCAGTTCTGTCCAAGGAGAATGACTAGAATATGAGCTATTAAAAAGTAAACAGTAACTTAAATATGCACTTGTTACAACAGAGGTATGCAGAAGAGCACCTCTTAACCTTGAAGGAAATGGGCAGCAGAATACCACACCAGGTGCTGGTACTGTCAGCAAAGATCAGGCATCTGATGTTACAATTTGCATGGGCTTATCAAAATTGGACAAGACAAGAATCAGAATTTGGTGTAAACAACATGAAAGCGTGGATTCATCCTGTCATGTATCAATGCTTTAGGCTGCTGGTGGTGTAATGGTGTGAGGGCTATTTTCTTGCCACAATTATTTCCCTTGGTACCAACTGATCATTGTTGAACATGCCACTGATACGGGCAAGTTTGACCAAGGGCCAAACATCTGATAGCACTAGCAAACCTAAAAGCTCTGCAACAACTGGACTACTTTAAGACCAAAGAAAAAGAGGGGGGCTGACTGTCATGGACTTTCCTCCACAGTCACTTCACCTGAACTCCATTAAGCATTTATGATGCACATGGAGAGAAAGAAAGCCGATCAATCAGTAACATTGCATGGTGCTCTTTGGAATATTGTGAAATGATGATAATATGGATTATCAAATTTCGAGAGCAAACTGACATTACATCAAAAGGGGGAACATACCATTTATTAATAAATTCAGAAGTTTTGTATTTTTAAACGTGTTCAATAGTGATCTCAAACTTTTGGCTTATGTGGTGCTATTTAATACAAGTTACATACATTCAAAAGTTTATTTTGGATGTTTTCCAGCGGCTGTCGTGTGTGTAACACTTTTGGATCGTCAAAAAGGATATCAGCTGACCAGCTTTCATGATGTCCTGCATAATTACCAACAACGACCACAGATACTAGTCGGTCATTACATCAAAAATAAGCTTAACGCCTTTAAGAAGAAATAACTTCAACAGCGATGTGCTAAACATTTTAGCAATAGGTTTTACTTGGATATAACAAATGAGACATTTAATATAAGTGTGCTACTAACCACATATGAGCACTGATTTTATAATCACTTAAATGTATTTATTTTAAAGAACTTTATTGTTCACTACAACTACTGTATGCTTTAAATGGAAAAAACATAGCACTATAACTAATATATACATGTATAAAGATTATAGAAGCCCTTGTTCTCTGAACAAGTGTTTTAATAAAGAAACAAAACAAAAAACGTGTGTTAGGTTAATTGGTGTCTCAAAAAGTGGTTCTTAGTGCATGACTGTGTGTGTGCGCGCCCTACAGTGGATTGTCACCCCATCTTGGGTTGTCACTTACCCTTGCACTCAGAGTTGCCGGGTGGGCACTGACTGACCCATGACCCAGAGTGGATTAAGCAGAAGATACTGGAATGGAAACAGTTTATGAGAGCTTTAGATCAAGATGGTCAGGGGTTCAAGTACCTGTGTACCAAATTTCCTGCTCTTTCACATGACAAGTTGAAAGCTTAAAATTAGGTTTCTAATCAAAGACAAAGACCAAAGATTAAAAACAAATCAAAGATGCTTGGTTTGCTTTTTCTGTCGTGATTACAGACTTTCTTGACTTTCCAAGACCGAAAATGATAATCATTTACTTCAAAATTTGTTGATTGCTCTTCAAAGACTGGGACCAAACATGAGTGTCAAATTTCCAGATATATATATATTTCTATATTTAAATTTAAATTTATATATATATAAATTTCCTGCCACATACTTCCCCTCAAATCTTGGAGCTCTGAGTGAAGAACAAGGAGAACACTTTCATCAGGACCATGGAACATAGATATCATAGCAAATGGAACATAAACATGATGCCAGACTATTGCTGGTGTTTACAGCGTGACAACCCTGATCATAACTATTTCAGAGCATCCAAAAAGAGAAATGTATTCATTACTATAAAAAAGAGACACAATAATTACACAGATATTGCTCTCTTGCTTAGACAATAGACTTGTTTGTTTTGCATGAAACAAATATATTAAATGCTTCTGAACTTCTTATTACCCTTAATATTCAACTATTACATACTTTTTTACTTCATATTTGGAATCAGTACCTTTCATTTGGGTCAGCAAAAATAATTAGGTTTTGCTCCCTCAGGCACAAACTCATGTCTGAATCTTGAAACTTGATACAGCCAGATGGCACCACAAGGACCTTTGTCCCTGCAGTGGTGGGTCAGACTATTGACTTTTAGGGGAATACATATAATTATGCAGAGCCATATGAGCATTAGTTAACAAACCGTAGTAGCAGTGACACATCATATGAGCAGTGTTTAGTGTTAAAAAAAACACCTGTATGTGTCCAAAGTGCTTTATTTACACAGTGCACGAATCCCATGTAGATACTTCTAGGTACATTTTTATTTCAAATCTCTTTAACAGTCTCTCTTACAACTTAGGCTAATTGCCTCTCTCCTTTGCAAGCAAGAGCTGAGTGTTTATGCTGTGGGTGCTTCTATAAGAATCAGCAGTAAAAATAAAATTTGTTTCTGTAGTGTTTTTTACAGTGAAGCACTGTCTTAAAGAAGTCTAGTGTAATAGTGGATAGGAAAAAGTCCCTTCATTATATGAGAAATAAACAAGATTTAAAAAGGATCTCAACCTCTTTTTGCAGCATTGATAGTATGTGTACTGATTAAATTCATGTAATTTATCACTACATTTATATATGTATTGCTTAAATAAAGAGAAGCTACCTATAACATGTAAATAGAGAGTACATAGAATGAAAATATACTACTCACATAACTATGAAAAATGAAATATCCCCTAAAAAAATATCGCCTAATTTTTGTGAGCAGTATAATTCCATTATGTAAACTATAATGCCTATATAAACTAAAATAAAGTAAAGAGAACAATTTAATGAAGAGTATAACAACCAGTCTGGTTTCATGGCAGCTCACTTCACAGAAACGGCCCTGGTGGCTATTTGTGAGAAACTTCAGGCTGCCAGAGCATCTAGACTTTGATCAGTTTTGATCCTTCTTGACCTTCCAGCTGCCTTTGACACAGCTGACCACAAGATTCTCCTTTCTGTCTTCTCCAGTCTTGGAATTACAGGCTGGCAGTGGTTTGTTTCCGACCTGCATGATCCTTTTTATCAGGTATCATGGAGAGGCTCTGTATCTAAACCATGTGCCCTTAAAACTAAAGTTCCACATAGCTTAATTCTGAGGCTTCTTCTTTTCTATTTCTACACCTGTTCTCTTGGTGAAGTCATAACCTCTTATAGTTTCTCCTATTACTGTTATGCTGACGACACTTAGCTCATCATCTCCTTCCACACAACAGATTCTTAGGTCTCCACACATATCTTAGCATGTTTAGAGAGCATCTCATCACGGATGTCATCTAAATCATCTGAAATTGCGTTCCTGCAGATGCATCCCCTTTTTAAGATCTTCCAGTCAAACTACATCACACCTTCAGAGAATGCAAGAAATCTAGGTGTAATATTTGATAACTGGCTGAGCTTCCCTGCCCATATGTTGAAACTAAGTCAAAACTAACTCTCCATGGAACCCACACATGTGCTTGTCCAGTCTCGTGTCATATCAAAACTATAGCCTAGTGCAATGCTCTTCTGGCTGGTCTTTTGCCCTGTACAATCAGACCCCTGCAACTGATTCAGAATGCACAACTCATCTGGTTTTCAATCTACCCATCTTTCCCAATGTCATGTTCTTCACTGGCTCCCTGTAGCTGTCCAGATCAGATACAAAACCCTACAAAGCCAAAAATGGAACAGCATTATCTTACTTAAAGGCTCTAACCAAATCATGCTCTGTACCTCATACCCTCATAGTCATGGCTGGATCCTCTACGTAAAATAAAAGGAAGACAAGAATAACTCTTCTCCTTTCTGGTGCCCAGGTGGTGGAATGAACTTCCACTCTGTGTATGAATGATCAGATCTACTACGAAGAATACAAATAACCTTTGTAAGTCACTCTGGATAAGGGGTTATTTAAATGTAAATGTGTCAGAGATAGAGAATATAAAACCACAGAGCATATATATAAAGTTATTGTTCAGAGAATGAGAAAGACAGATAAAATATTAAATACAATTTGTAAAATAATGAGAAAGCAGAATATGTAGTTAGTTGTTGTTAAGAACGCAGAGTTTATTAACAAAATTAAATAGCCTGAGTTTGAACTGAACTGGTGAAGGTGGAGCAGTGAGAAAACCATGCTAATGTTTCAAATCAAACAGATGCAGTGAGTGGGAGTTATTGAGGGAAAATTTTAGCCCTTACAAAATTTGGAAGAACCCAAAAACTATGCCTGTGAAGCTTAGTTATTTTTGAAGTACTTCACATTAGAAAAGAAACATATGGTATGGGTAAGAATGGTTCAGTAGGAAAGCTCTTTTTTCCAGCTGCAGATAATCATAAGAATCAAGATGTTGGTAGATCTGAGAGATGTCAGGGGAGAGGTGCGAGATGACTGGAGACAAACAATTCTAATACATTTCCTACATGGGGGTTTCTATTGATGCTGAATCAAATGCCTTAATGCATCCACCACTTTTATTTTTCCCATCAGACGTACTGATTAGCATGGGGTTTGTGTGTGGGGGTCGTCAGATGGTGTAGGCTGGTCTGCTGAAACGCCTGGCTTTTACGTAAAGCACTGATGACCAATCTGCTCTGGAGAGGAGTCAGTGATGATTGAGCCGCTCCCTGTGCTTATCTGCTCTCCTCCAGATCTCATTGTGCTCTGCTGATTCAGTGCCTTAAGCATCGCTCCCAAAGCCGCTGGTACAAAGCGCAACACCGAGGGCATTTCGAAGAAACCTCAGCTTAACGACCATGGACAAAATCGCTGGAGGTGAGTGGCAACCATTTTATTTAGGTACATTTAGATATATTTCTGTATCCATTAGGAATGCCAATTCGATGTCTGATTCCTATTTATCCCGGCTTGTAAACTGACGAACCAGGTTTATCTAGAATACTAGTCAATATATCTATTCAGTCCCTTCATATAACTACCCACCTTAATGTTTTATGCCTGGATCTACGTATCATATTGACAAAGCCACATGTTCGCGAAATACATTTAGTTAAACAAAACAGCAATAACTGCATTGGTTGTTTTATTTCCAAATATTTCGTGGGCTGAATGGCTCACCTTCTCGTTTCCTTCTAAGGCATAATGCAGAAAGACCCCACCCAAGCCATCCCAGTGTGTGTTCTTATAGCTCAGCTCAAAGAATGCATAGCATCCAAGCTTCTAACGTATTTACTCCTGCCTGAAATGTGTTTAATTCCCGAAATGAAGCGTTCTGATTGAAATGCTCAGCGTTATTCGTGCAGTGATGGGCGCGTCTCTCTGTCATTGTGTATACGCGAGGGCCTTGCTTTGTGTTGCACTCTGCAAAAAGTAGGCGAATCAGATCCGAGCTGCAGAAAAATATGCAGAGGAACTTAGTCTCAGTTATTCATTCCCATTTTTAACAAGGCTGGCGATGCAGTAAAAGTTGCACCATGAGTATAAAATGTTTTATGTAGGCTACTATAGGGCCTTAACATGATTCAGAGCCATCGATCTATTTACTTTTACTTACTCATTCACTTCTTCATCACGCTTCATTGAACGGCACGACAAAATAAAAATGCCATTGTTCCAAAGCCCATGTGTGAGCTGAGCACCAGAGCATGGGTGTGACTGTTTTATGACCCACAGAGGCGAGGTTCAAACCCTGATATGCTCAGACAAAGCTTCGTAAAAATCTAGCATCACGATGACATTTTATACACAACCACGAAGGCAGGCTTTTAGCCTAATAAATGTGTATATATGAATATATTTATAAAACCAGACTTGCATTATGCTGTAACGTGACTTAAGGAGTAGCTGCCGGCCAAGCAGTCACAGACTGGGAGGCTGGCCAGCCATGCAGCAGTGGAACAGTAAACACAGTGACCTCCAGCCGAAACACTACCCAAAATCCACGACCACTTAATAGATGTCTGCGTATGAGGAATAGCCCTTTGTTTCCTTGGCATGGTGATAATGTGCTGCATGGCATTATTGCCAGGATGGCTGAGCATGCTACCTTTGCTCATGTAAAGTGTTTTAACTCTTCTGGATACTTGAGCCTGCAGGATGTGGCTGTAGTTTGGAGAGGAAATGACCAGCGTAATTAGCAACTTCTGAATATTTCATTATGGAAGAGCTGTGACTGCGAGAACGTTCAGATGCTGGATGTAGTTGGGCAGCATCCTCTCACGCTGGAAAGAATACATTTAAAATTAGGAAATAAATGAGCGTTTAATAAATTACTATTAGATGGAACTAATGGAATGATGGGAATCACATTTATTAAGGAATTAATATAAGTAAACTCTATTTATAAGCTCACATGGGTGGCCACAGAGGTCGAAGATGCTAGGTTATCGTTGGCGGTGTCTTTCAGCTCGGTCGGGCAACACATGCAGGTATGATTGGCATTGGAGGATCAACCAACAGGGGCTACAACAGCACCCCTGATAGCCCTACATTGAAGTCAAAGTCAAATTTATTTACGTAGCACTTTTTTACAAAGGAGCATTGCCACAAAGCAGATTTACAATATTGTATTATCTTAAAAGGCCGAACCCAAATTGAGCAAGCCTAGGGTGATAGTGGTAAGGAAAAAAACTCCCTGAATGCAGAAGGAAGAAACCTTGGAAGGACCAAGACTCAAAAAGGGACCCATCCTCCTTGGAAAACCACTGTGCCCAATGCATCATATGAGTAGTTTTTTTCTGTTAAATAAAATATAGGATATGGTACACAAGGGATGCCAAACATTTGGCAAACATTGGCATTTAAAAAGCCAAACATTCGTACCTTAAAGAGGAGTATATCTTCACACTTAACATCTTACTCTATTTAATCCTGGCTGGTGCCTAGCCAGATTCACAGGGCACAAGGCAGGGTGTCAACCCATTGTCGACTCATACACTAGGACCACTTTACAATCTGAATTAAAATTTTATTCAGCCCAGCACACTCAGTTTACCTCACTTTGAAAAAAATACAAAAAAATACACAGTGAACTAATTCCATCTAGACTAGACACTACTTTTTATTTGCACAATTTTTTTTAACAGTCTCTCATATGGTGAGACCCTTCACATTAATAATTGTTAATATACAGGGTGAGTCCAAAGGCACAGGACACCCTTTTAATTCAGAAACAAAAGGGGGAAATTATGTATTTGAATATCACAAAAAGTAATGGCCAAGGTGACCATCTTTTAGATTGTCAGAAAATGTTTGCCATTTTACAAGCCGCCATATTGGATCAAGAAAAAGTTGAGAAGGTGGTCATGTATCATATCAAAGAAGACCAGGATTTTCTCAGAAATTGTTTACCGCAATCAAATTTGCTATATTTCTCAAAAGTTCATTTCTAAAAGTTATGAACATGGAAATATAAAAACTTTTGTTGTTCTTCACAGGTAACTGAAGATAAACTTGACAATTCTACAAACTTCAACAACAGCCACCCAGAAAGACCACCAATTTCACACAGTACTGTTGCATCCCTCATAGCCAAAGTCCTAAAACCGGGACACTACGTCTTTCACATACCGCTACCGACGAAGAAACCTCAACACTGGTTTTTGCAGCTTTTGCGATTATTAAAATAAAAAAGGATAATGTGAGCAGGAATTACTGGGAATACATCACCACCCTCCAACATTTGGCACCCATTAGGTCCTGTCATTGACAACCACCAATCCTCACTTTCGTTCTCAGTGATGTCATGAATGAAAAACTTGAATTGCTATGGATTGGAACCATATCATCTGTCATACCAAATTCAGGTTGTTTGGGATCTGACAATGGCCAAATATGCAGGCCTTGTGGTGAGCGCTTCGATCTTACCTTTGCTGTGACACATAGCCCAAACTGCTAGTGTAATGATCTAGCACCATCACAATCTGCAGTTGGTCATGCCTAGTTTGTACAATTCTAAGTAGATTAAAACAGTTTGATCAATGTCTCATGTTTACTCAGTTATGTCATAAACACAGCTGGCCAAGTTTAACTGTTTGTATTTTCCTGGGCTTTCGATTTCTTCATTGGCAGTAATTCAGATTCAAATCCTGGCTTTGCTCTGAAGTGACACACTGCCACAACTGTTGGTGTTACGATCTGGGGAGCCATTGCATATGACAGTCAATAATCCCTAGTAGTGATATGAGGGGAAACTAACAACCTGTCATAATTACATCATACATATAACATTAAATTACATTCCTTCTTGATTTTTTTTCCTAAGTGTGGAGGCAACCAAACAGTTCTCCGAAGAGTCTTTTCTTATGCTTTATTCTAGTCTTAAATGTGTCACATGGAACAGAAGCTTTCTTTTTTCCAACATTGATTCAGTCCATTCCAGTATGTAGGATGCTTGTCTTGTGTGCATTAAAATGACAGCTTGTCTATGCTGCTATGTTTTTTAAAGCACTAAAAAATATATATATTAAAAAAATATATCCATATTTTTTCGCTTGATGAATATATATCGCGCACTTACTTCAGCTGATTTCTAAATGCCGGTCGGCTCCTGAGTTTGCCACCTGCCTTTGCTTACTCTCTGCTACACTTTATTCAAGGGAAATCTCTTTCACCTCTGGAGAATATACCAGTTTAACACCCTGTAAGTGTGAGTTAGTAAGGCAATGGAAAAAGTGTTTCATGCACTGCAATTGACTGACATCCTGTCATGATGGTACGACTGCACTACGTCCTACTGGGAACCTGATGAAGATGAAGAATAAATTATTTATTTGAAAACTGGTGAAAGACAGCTTGCTCAAGGTTTCCAGCATGTAGCTTGTCAGTATCTGTATGGTGTATGACATGTTCTCCACTGTTACTCTCTGTACTCCAGATACTCCATACCTATACCACCTAAAAATATGCCAGTCGGTTGATATACCAGAATGAACGAGCCATGTTTAACTGCCATGCTACCCACTGAGACCCTGATCAAGATGATGGATGATTAAACTGGTGAACAGCACGGCGACTCGGTGGGTAGCACCGCTTACCTCACAACAAAAAGGTCCTCCCCGTGTCTGCGTGGGTTTACTCCGGGTACTCCAGTTTCCTCCCACAGTCCAAAGACATGCGTGTTAGGT
>JAUZSV010258414.1:0-12195 GCA_034780495.1 Parotocinclus cesarpintoi
TGTATGGTCACCCAAGAGTGTCAAAACACACTGACAGTGATGGGGCATGGACAGGATCAGATTATCCAGCAGCTCTTAAGGGTTCCCCTTCGTATTCATTTTAAAATATCATTTTTTTGGTATTCTGTTTAAAAACTTTTAATCTGTCTAGGAGATCAGCTCCCAACCATTCTGCTCCCAGGCTAGGGCTAGCGAGTAGCATTCACAGGGTGAATCGCGTCATTATCCAGGTCCTTTGCTCAGTTCCAAGCTCGCTAAACTCCAGCAAAGAAGTGTAAATCTCTCACTTCAGTTGTTACGAAGGTGTTACCCAGCTGAAAAATTGGCAGCAACTTGTTTGTAGGGCAGCGTGAAGAAGTCAGTGATGTAACTTGTTTTTTACGGGGCAGCAGACAAACCTGTGTTAGCCTGCATTAGTGATTTTTCTGCCTGGATTTCTACCTTTTAAATGTAATAAGAAAGTCCCTAGTTTAAAGTTTAATTGGGTGGCATTGGGTCACACGTTGCATTTGGCAAACAACGTAGCAATTTCTTGGTGCCACAATCTCTCGGGCCAATCAGGATAGTACTAATTAGTTCAATAGCATTAACCCAAACCATGTTTGCACCAACACCCAAAATATGCAGCAGTAACCGTCGACAGTCAGAGAGACTCTAGAGGGGCTCTACGGAGCTTTCTAACCAACAACGGAACCCTAAAATTGGTTTCTAGTCTTTGCTGTTCAATCCCAGTTTGAATCCATCCTTAAGGCTCCTTTTTGAAAGAACGCCCTTAACGAATTTTTGACGAGATTGTTAAGAGGAACAGATAAAATGTAGAAAGAAGCTAATATGAGGACTAATAGGAGGAGAAAATGTAAGTTTTTCTATACGAGATCTGTAGTTTAGCACATGTAGCTGGTAACGGGACAAAAATTAACTGATTAAAACTATCAAGATTTAATTTAATTCATATTAATATGTGACATTTATTAAAAAGTGTTTTTACATGATAAAATACATATTGTTCCCCTGAGACAAAGAGTATAAAAGGATATAAAGGAATTCTATATTTGTGTTATTTTACAGTCTTAACAATTTTTATGATACATTTTAGTTTTAATACATTTTAGGTACACACTATTGAAATGGAATAGAGGTTATTACAAATGAACGTTTATAATATGTAAATAAATGGATAATGTTTTTTTTTTTCTTACTGCGAATGGTTCTAAAAATGTTCCCTCAGAGTTCCTTTTGTTATTCATCAAAGCTAATTGTGACGTGTACGGGGAGAAAAGTTGGTTCATTCCCTCAGACTGCATTCACAAAAAAAAAAAAAAAAAAATTGTCCAGTTTATTCTGGCGGTTTAAAGTAAAAAATGTTAATACATTTGTGCTGCTGTTTATATTAAATCAGAAGTTTTGGTGCTCCTTGGTTAAAAGCTTACTGTAGATGCCCCTTGTAGTCGAGGTTCAGCAAAATAAGAAAATGAATTATTAACATGCATGGTCATTGGCTGAAATAAAAAATGGATGTGACCCACTGAGAAAATATATCACACCAGCATGACCAGTGGTAAAAACGGATAAGCAAAGAACTGGAAAGCAAAACTGAACGGGCTCTTTGGGTGGTAAATAGACAGTAAATATACAGTTGTGTAGAAACTGTAAATGCTATGTTCATGTGTAAGTGGCTTGTATTTTGTGCCCAGTGTTCCTTTTAAGTACATTAACAAACATGTTTTACAATCTTACTTAGTTCTTGTTTTATTTGAAAGTTAAATGCAACAAAATAAAATTCTCTTCAGGCTTTTTGAGTATATTTTGTCATGTAGATTAGCTAGTAAAATAAGTTAGAATGTCTCTCGACTGACAACTGCAGTGATGCTAGCCAATCGTGGCATCTCCTCGAAGTTTGTTTGGCTGCAGTGCAATGGCCCGTGGTGACTCAGTGGTTAAGATACTGGACTGCTGCCCAGTAGGCTGAGGTTTCCAGTCACATCACTGCCAAGATCCTTCTGTTTGGCCTTTACACAAGACCCAAAACCTTCAACAGCTCACATTATCCAATCTATTATAAATCGATTGCTATTTTCTCTGAAGAAAAATGTAGAAACACCTGCTGACTTTGAGTTTTGGAGACAGCATTTTTATCCCCCTACCCTCACTGCCTGTGATGGGAGATTCATTATGGTATAATATTAGGTTTCAAGCCAGAACTCTAAGATCTGTACATAATGCACCAACAAACAAACCCAATATAAAATAACAGTAATAAGTGTTAGTTAATGCTGTGGGACTAGTGGTTAAGTTACTGGACTATGGACCCGAAGGTCCAAATTTCAAATCCCACCTCTGCCTGAGTTGACAAGGACCTTAACCCATAATAGCTTGGATTGTAAGATATTAATTGTCACTCTGGATAAGTAGCTCAAATTTTACCCTGTACTCTTAATAATGGCTATGTCCTATAAGTATGTTGTTGTGGCTGTTGCGGCTGCAAGGTGTATTTTACTTAGACAAACCATCAGGTTTTAGTGGAAAAGGCCTTTAGTCCTGCGTGGGTCTAACCACGCTGAGTCAGGCTCAGCACAGCTCAAGTGCTATTACCTCTGAGTGCGGTTATTATATCAATTTTGTACTGAGCGGCAGTTAACTGACCTCCTTCTCTGCTATTTGTGTTAACCAGCCAGTGTGGGGCATGAATGAACGAAAGGCTGCGCTATCATTACAGGCTCCGCCCATCAGCATACCACTCAAACCCTCAATTACTCAATCAAGGGCCTATTATCATCCAGTCAGCGGTGCAGCGAATGCAACGCTCCAGACCTGTAATTACCGACTCTTACTCATGGCAATCCTGCAGCTATTACCCAGCCAGCTCTGAAAGGCGTCGCAAAAATCCTACTGAGCTCAGAGAAATCTGTGAGAAGGCAAGCACTTCTGAATTGTACAGCAATATTTTTATAACGTCACGTCACTGGCTGAGACCGTTATGGTGTATCCCGCGGAAACGCTCGTCTCAGTTACGTCATTTTGAGCAAAGCAAGCTTAACGGGGACTGAAGTGAACAGGTGATTGTGGGAAATTGCTATTTATTGGGCTGTGGTTATGCTTATTGGGCTATGCGATTAAAGCATTACGAATACGTCGTTGCACATCTGTGAGAAATGTACGAAAAAATATTTGACAAAAACGAGATCTTTTGGTTAGTAAGCGTTGTATATACTGACATGACTGAGGCTGTCGGTCCAGCCAAAGGTCTTGAAGCCTGGGGTCCCACCAGGGTGCATTGATGGACCTTTCACCTTCATTTAAAATGTATGAATGTAAAAGTTGGAGTGTTGGTTTGAAATTTGAGATGCCTTTTGGTTTCAGGGGTTGTATCTGCATTGTAAGAAAACACTGTAAAAAAACACAACATAGAAGCACTTTCACTAGTGCGTTCATACTTTTGGCTCCTATTGTGCAACCTCATGATTCTCTGTGAATGAAACATGGATAAGTGGTGGTGGAGTCCCATAAGGGTGTATTATAGGACCACTGACAGGAGAAATTCTCAAGATTTCAAGATGTTTTTTTCTCTATTTTTCTGTCTATGTGGAAAGGAAATTGTAAGGACAGATTGAGATATAAGAACCAAGCATAAGGAGAGGATATCCCAGGAAAAAACAAACCTTATTTGTCAATATCAGGCTGAGGGTTCAACTCCCAGTTCTACCAAAGCTGCCACTGTTGGGCCCTTAAACCTGGAGCTTAAACCTGCTAGGACTGGACCTGGTATGTTGAGTGTATGCCGTGTTAGATCACTGAACCTGCCACAGTGGCACGGGGGTTTGGTGGGTAGCACCGCTGCCTCACAGCAAAAAAGTCCTGGGTTCTATCACAGGGCGGAGCGGCCTGCATGAAGTCTGCATGTCCTCCCTGTGTCTGTGTGGCTTTACTGGGGTACTCCACTTTTCTCCCACAGTCCAAAGACATGTGTGTTAAGTTAACTGGTGTCTCTAAAGTGGCCCTCAGTGTGTGACTGTGTGTGTGTGCCCTACGATGGATTGGCGCCCCATCTAGGGTTGTTATGTCCTTGCGCCCAGAGTTGCCGGGTGGACACCAGCTGGTCCACGACCCTGTGTGGATTGAATGAAGTGTTCTGTACATTTTTCATTTGGTTATGTACAGATTAAGAGAATAATACATAAACTTAGTAAATATAATACGTGGAATAAGATATTGTGAAGTAGTAAAATATCACAAATCTTTTCTTTGCTTTTTTCAAACCCTCGTTCACATCACAGTTTTTGACACAAGGTCTCCATAAACACTCTAGAATTGCTTTATTAAAGATTGATGTAATGCATATGAATGTTTTATGAAGGTCAGATGTAGGTTCCCTTCGAATGCAGGGTTACAAAAAATCGAGCCCACAATTCAGAGTTGGTATCTCCCTTTCCAAACGTGATACGCTTTCTAGTCGTTATGCAGGGCCATTCACGGTCTCCTTGCCCTACCACAGACCCAACCCTCTTGTCCCGGGAACCTGGCAAGGTGGAATAAGGAGAACAGATTACAGTAAGCCCCTTAGAATGGGACGAGGAGCGGGCACACAGTCAGAGAGACAGTCTTCACCTTGCCTTCACCTTACTCTTGCTCAGAATTAAATGGAAGTTCCTGTTTCGTATCTAGAAAATCAGGCAAGGGTTCCTAGTTCATGTATCTGTAGCCATGTATCAAGTCAAGTCAGATTTATTTCTAAAGCGCTTTTTACAATGGATTTTTACAATATATCTTCTAAATATCTAGGGCCAATCCCAAAACGAGCAAGCCTGGGGCGACAGGGGCGAGAAAAACTCCCTAAAAATGTTTTAAGAAAGAAAACGTGGGAGGACCAAGACTTAAAGTGACCCATCCTGCTTGAGTGGCTCAGATGTTAAATGTCAAAGTTGATCCAGTTTATGTAGTAAAATAGTTTTGTAATGATAAACACAGAAACTGAGCTCAATACAATTGATCAAATTAAATATGAAATTATATTATTTGGGGTTTTTTTGGGAGTGGTTAGATGGAAAGTCTTAGGGTGCTGACCACCAGTTGGTTGATGTCACTCAGGTTAAGTTTTTTTCGACGTGTCTGGTGGTCAGCAACCTGTTGAGGGCGCTGCGTCTGTGGTAGCGCTAACATGCTAGGTGTGTTTACATGCACTTAATAATCCGATCATAGTCCGATTTCTGCAGTTTCCCTGATTATATATAAGTGGTCTACAGAGCATATGCAAATAATTAAGACATCTGATAAAGAGATCTGGATTTAATTGCAGTAATCCGATTTTTCAGAGCATATACAGTATATCCATACTATGATTTATATTGAAAAAGAGGTGTGAAATGCATGTAAACAGACTTACTGTCAGGTCTAAAACATTTTACTTATATTTTCTTATAGTTAAACTTGGAATTCCTTTAAGGATTAAAAAATGTTGTCGTCTGTTGGACAGTAAGTGGACTGGACCCTTTTGCTTCACCTGCATGGATAAGATCTGTTCTTGGTTTGTGTGTTTAGCTGAAAGAATCTGCTGGATTGCGTTTGTCGGCTCTGATGTTCTGAATCTGTGCTACTAATCATGGCTGGGAGTTGAGAATCTCACTCCATTGCACCCTGGCGAGGTGTGATATGATGCCTCTCTGACTCTTCTGTCAAACACTCACTCGCTTTTCAGTTGAATGTGGCTCCACTGGCCTCCTATAATCCCATTACTAAGCCTGCTTATAAGGAACGATACGATTTCATTGTCAGCTATTGCTTTATCTAGAAACATGGTTAGTTGTGATGAGAGTTTGGCCTATTTAGGTAGAGTTTAGCCGGGTAGACGTCTTAGCAAAACTGCTTTACAAAAAGCCATGCGTAGAACGCAAAATGAGTCAGAGCTGACGTGAACTAGGATACATAATTCAATTGAGGCTCGACCCATTCTTTTGTTTTGGGAGAATAAAAGGGTTATCTGAACTGTAATGCTTTATGGGGGGTGGGGGTCCCCAGCCACTTTTGCTGCAGTGTGTGTGGAATTAGTATGTTCTCCTTATGTCTGTGTCGGTACTTCAGTCTTTTTCATAATCCAAATATGTGTTTGGTCAAATGGCATTTCTAAAGTGCCCTCAGTGAAGGTGTGTAAGTTTGTACATGTGCCTTGACTGGCGACCTGTCCATGGTTGGTTTTCTGCCTTGCACCTTGGGCTGCTTCACCATCTCCATCTTTAGATGCTACAACCCTGAACTAGATTACGTGGGTAGAGATAATGAATGAATGTAGCAGTTACAATTCAAGCAATGCAGGAATAAGGATCTTGTTCTGGGTTTCACTTGGTGCAGCTTGCAGTATTGGGATTGAAGGCCTTTTGGGTAGTATGCCAGTATCCTAACTGTACATACAGTACAATTTCGTTACAATTTTCCTCCCGTTGTGATGTTGCTTATGAGAAGGTGTGTAGCGTTCCTCCCAGTGCGTGGATGTTCAGTGGGTGGTGGTGCTGAAAATACTGAGCCTGGTGCTGAAGATGGAGATGGATTTTGACAAGGACTTTCAATTTTTTTTTCGTCGTGGTGTGTTTGCCCTGCTTTTTCAGGAAAGAGCGTTTTTAACCTCCCATGCTCTTTCCTTCCTCTCCTCTGGTGACCCCCTTGCTCTCCAAGACAGGCGCCCAACTCGTCCCACTGCCTGCTTCATTTAAAAGTTGTAAAAAACACACATTCTCACAAACAGGAGTGATGATTTGAAACCTGACACCTGGTTACTGTGTGCGATTTTTGCGTGTTCTGTCTGCATCTGGTTTTCTTTTGGCGCTACTTTTTCTTGTTACCACCTAAAAAGAACTTTTGCAATGGGATTAACAGGCATCCTGTACAGTGTTTTAAGGATAGGCCCTGGATCTTTTCCTCTTTTTCACCTGATCTGGTCTTATCAATCCTGGGTCGCTGGAAGCTTCAATTCCAAAAGGTGAAAAACTGGTGCCAAATGTCTGCTTTAGGATATAAAAGCACCTATAAAGGGGAAGCCTCTGCTGGGAACATTGGGAAAGCAGCCTATATAGGACACCATGGTCACTCACACCCAGGGGCAGTTTAGCTCAGACTATTAACTATCAGACAGTTTAGATTCACCTATTGGAATGTCTTCGGGAGTCGTGTAGCAACGAGTGAGAACATGCACATTTTGCCCAGACAGTACATAAAAGTGGGGAGCCTACCTGGACCCCCTGGTGCATCATCACCAACACTTCTTGCTTGTGTCATAATATAAATTGGATTTCCTCTCCCATATCCCTAGCTGAGAACGATTCTATTAGCCAGGGTTTCCTGGCTTTTGCTGAATCCGGTCTGTTTCTAATATGCTGCCTAAGAGGAAAGTGGTCCGTTCGGCGCGGGTTCTTAATTGTTACAGCACAGCCAGGCGAAATTAAATTTAACAGAGCATGGAGGTGTTAGACCCACATGTCTGCTGTGTAGCTCATGCTCAGACAGGCCTGTAGTCGAGCAGATGCATCGCTAAGACAGAGCTGGAGGGCGCAGACAGAGACTGATTCTGCTCAGGAAGAGCTTGTGTAGTATTTCAGAGACCTCATGTGCAAATGTCATTATGTATAGCTTATTATGTCTGTAATAATAGAATGCTTTAAATACAGCCACCTGTACAGAGCCTTTGGACGAATTATGACACGAGACCCCATTAACGTGTTTGTCATTACTGAAGCGAGCACAGTTTGTCCTGCTTAGGCATCGGACGTGATGGCCGGAACGAGATCGGATCAAAGCCACCGCTCTGAAACGGATCTGTTTATACTGAACCTGAAGAAAATGAGCGAGTTAAAACACAGCGAAGCAGCGAAGAGGTCAACGATCACGCTGAGATGCAAGCTGTTGCCGCCACGACATCACCTGCAATCACGGAAAAGAAAGGATTCTGTGACAACACGCTCTGTTACGGAGAAATCAGCACGAGCCAGGACGAGCCAAAGCCTGATAATATTATGACTCGATTCTAACGAGAAGAGTCGAGCCGAGTTCAGGTGGCAGGCGGCAAAAACGGACTCGGATGTTAAAATGGCATTGATTTGTTTCACTATCTGCTAGCTGGTTTTAGTCCAAAGTAATGGGGCGTCCTGTCTTGGGAAGGTGCTTGGATTTCAGTTCTCTCCTGTTTTATTCAGCAGAAGCGATTTTGACAAACTGCACAGGGACAGCTTCTTATTTGATACCTTGCCATACAGGTCAACTTTGTCTAAAGCTTCTGAGATTGTTGTCACACGCACAGACCATGATCTCAACAAGTCCTTCAAAACTTGCCAGATGAATATGCTTCTGGTTTTCTTATCTGGACGGATGGCCTAATTAAGGTATGGTGTTGGTAATAAATGGTACTCTGAGGGATAGTTGAAGCCTTTGAAATCTCTTTGTGCTTTTCTACAAATTGTCAGTAATTATATGAAAACTTACACAGTAGCATAATAAGGTAAACATAAAACATTGGTGTCCTATAATTACACAGTCGGTCTTATAGCTTAGTATCCAAATACTGTAAAACTTGACAGTTTTCAGTCGTTATCCTATCATGGAAATGTCAAACCACATCAGGCGCGCCCGATTGGCGTCTCTTGGCACTGGTAAGGGATCAGTGCCCTGAGATTTGTGCTGTCAATTATGAAGACTGATGAGGAAAGTGGTGATGGTGGGATCAGGTTGAAAGAAAAGTTTCTTACCTGCTGAGCCTGAGCCAGCAATTCGCTCAGGTGTACTTATCAACACTGTTCCACTGACAACAAGCCCATTATTAGTGTAGCTGTAGACTTGCATGGCTGAACAGTCACTAAGTAAAACAGCAATTGAGGGTGTAGCTGGGTGTCATTAGTGAAGTAAATTATAATCTTTTGCCCAGTTTAAGTGGATTACGCTGGAGATTTAGATGAATTGGCAGTGTACAGCCTTCAGCAAAGAGAGGGATTGGTTTGCCTTAAAAATGGGCCAAGCAATCAGTTGTATTTACTTACACAAAAATCCCTGTAAATAAACATTTGGGTGCCTGTGATCAAATTCTTTGAAAAGGCAGTAATACAACCTTTGTAAGAAACCTAAATCTAATGCAGTTATGTCTGTTTTTATTCTTTACAATTGTGCATTCTGTGGTTAGGAACGGTAAAACGACTCAATGCTTTTAAATATGAAACTATAAATAAAAAATGACAAGTTCAAGTGCTTCCTGATTGCTGATTGCTTCATGTAATATGCAAAAAGGCCAAATTTAAAATCTGTAGTAGAACTGTGAAATAATTGATGGACAGTTTACATTTATTTCATTTAGCAGGCGTGCTTATCCAGGGCAACTTACAATTTTACAATCCAAGCAATTGTGGGTTAAGGGCCTTGCTCAGGGACTGTGGCAGAGGTGGGATTTGAACCCTGGACCTATCCAGGTCCATAGTCCAGTACCTTAATCATTAGGCTACCACAGTCCCATGTCACAAGTCAATGACAATTTGGAGATGCCTATTAACCTAACACGCATTTCATTGGACTGTGGGAGGAAACCAGAGTACCCAGAGTAAACCCACACGGACACGGGGAGGACCCAAGCCGATTCACCTGGGGATTGAACCCGGGACCTTCTTGTTGTGAGGCAAGCGGTACTGCAAAAGCTCTCCCTCATTACAAAGCTCTTAATAGTCTGATTACATTACAATGGCGTGTTGCAGTTCTATGAACCACCAGCAGAGGGCGGACGGTGCTTCTAATTCCTCAGAGTTGCCTGCAGGGCACAGGTGATTTTGCTTCACGCCAAACACAAACAAAAAAAGTGCAAACAAATGTCCGGCGAGCGAGTGTTTTAGAGGTGAGGACGCCGAATGTTTGTTTAGAACAAAATACAAAATAAAATAAACACAAAGCAGTCGAGTCAGGGTTAGTTAATAAATGGCTTGTTAAAGTTTATGACTGTCATTAAAAAGTAAATGAATTGTCCTGTCCTTATGGTCTGTAAGCAAATAAATGATGTTGTGGATTTCAGTCCTCGGTTTAAAACAGGAACCTAACCATCAAAGGTCCATGTTTAAGCTCACAGGTGCAGTTCTTGCTTCATTTGTCAACTTTTTGGTTTTTTTCCCCTTTGTGAACAAGAAAAGCTTGCAGGCCACATACACAGGGTCAACTCACTCTTTCACTTTAGGGACATTGTGATAAAGATAAAGTTCCAATGGAGCGTTGCCCCACAGTGGCTCTATAAACATGTAGGCCTTTTTAGTGATCTGCCTACCCACTGCTGATGGATTTTACTTCTGTCAACGTTAGGCAAGTTTGCCCACTTTTTCTGAGACACAAGAACTTCTTAGTGTTTCACTTTGTACTTTAAGAGGGCACCATGAGTCACATTTATGTGCCACTGACATCATACTTCTACAGAACAGAAATTGAAATACCTTAAGCACTGTTTGTTGGCATTTCACTGTGTGACTGTGAAAATCTTTAATATTGATTTAATTTCTCTCATATTTACAGACTGTGTTCTTTGCCGTGCAGTATGCTTTTTATACATTAATCAAATCAACAATTCATCATAATCCAGGCCCTTTTTATCCTTGTGTGATTACGTCAGACCTATCTATAGAACAGAACACAACTTCACAGTGTATTTATTCTATGTTACACATTAAATCCAAACTGTTTGACTTTCGGGTTTATCACAACGTACAGTTCAGCCTTGTACAGTTCACTTGTTCCTTTACAGAAAATACATTACTCAAAATGTAAAGCTGTGACACACCAGTACAACACACGAGCTTTAAACCATGCACTTAGTGATTATGAACCAAACCCATTTTTATGATGTTCTAACATTAGCAGAGCTCAGGAATCTGATATGTCTTGAAATAAAACGTCACGTCACTCAGCAAAGGTGGTGATAAGAACAGTCTGAATAATGTTTGCTGGCTGTAAGCTGTACAGTTTAGTAAACAGCCACATTAATTACATTACAATTACACTATAAAATATAACTTATGTATAATTCAACACTCTGAAAGCTGGTCACGGTGAGTGTAAAGTCCTTTACTTGTACTGCTCACAAAAACATGGAGATATTTTAAAATGAAATTGTTTGATTGTTTATTGGAATGGTTTTTTTGTGAGCAGTTTAGTTGGTTATTTTTCTGTATCTACAATTCATCTTTACAAGGAAAAGGTGCAAATAAATTGCAATCAACCTTTCCAATACTAGTTTACAGGTTCAAAAACATTTCAGACATGAAACATGGAATCGGTTCATGTTCAGGTAAAATTTGCAGACGTAAAATTGATTGTGTACTGATCAAGAAATTCAGGATTTAATCAGTTTTATATGAATTAATGCAGTATAAACGTGAAGGAACGAAAATCTTATCTGGGAAAGTACATTATGAAACTGTTTTTATTGCCTTTAGGTTTGCTTAATAGCCGTATAAACTCAGATTCTGTCCGATTTCAAGAACGTGTAGCAAAAGCTGAAAATATAGTAACATTCGTACAAACAAATTTGTGTTTGTGATAAGTTGTGTATTTAATTTAGCTTGCCAAGCTCATTATAGATATCGAAAAGAACGTATATAGAGCAAATAAGTTTTATGAGACGTGTTTTCACGGCTAGTTAACGGTGTATCGGCTAACACCCTTCCCCTTGGTCAGCTGAAGTAGTGCACTACTTAGGGTCCCTATGGTTACTTTAGTTTCCACGCGCACTCCGCACAACAAACGACATCACATCCGGTCTGTATTCAGTGGGTTGCGAGCTGAACTCTGATCAAGAGTCAGAGCTTCTCGGTTTTCAGCTTCTTTTACACAGTTGAATCCTAAACAACCCACATAAACACCAGGAGTTTAAAAAGGTGAGTCTAAATACGATCATTTTGTTATGTGTTTCAAATTTGTGCTGTTTTAAAGTGAAACCGCTCCATTTTGATGCCAACGGAACGTTAGCTGCTGCTGCCCATCGACTGTGGTGCGTTCAAAAGCGATCGTGAGCGTGGGGGGGGGTGTTGTAGTACTGTTGTTCATTTAAGTTAATATTTAATCATTTCAGTTTGACGCAGTGAATGTTTTGTGTTGGTACAGTTGGAAACATCTTCCTCTGTAATAAACATAACGGTATTCTCTCTTTTTTCAAACTCGACGTTTTTTGTTTAGTTTAAAACAGCTTTCATTAAA
>JAUZSV010258516.1:0-12193 GCA_034780495.1 Parotocinclus cesarpintoi
AGAACATTTATACATAGCTCCCTGCATAAAACAACGTTTAGGCTAAACTATATGATGTTTTGGCAGCTTAACAATAAACTTGAAATCTAAATTAAAACGTCAAATAAAATATACTGATATAGCTATATAAAATGATGTAATTCATGTCTGTTGCTGGGTGGTTTGTTCCAGTTTAATAAATCTTAATTATATAAATAAAGTCTTAATATTATGTATAATATAATCTTTTTATCACTATATCACCTAGATGAACAAATCAGTAGTGTGACTGTAAGCTTATACGACAAACTGTGTGTTACTAAAAAAGATAATTGTTAAAACGATCTTCCCTGTGTTTGTTCTCGATCATTTTCCAATCGCGGTAAATGATTTTCGTGCTTTCGCTGACGTAGCGGGCTCTGTAGAATGAGCTGGTGGGCGGGGCTTAACTCCAGCAGCCAATGATTGACCCTAACCCTAACCCTAGATCATACCCTCATCAAATCGGCTCCAAAAGTCAAAAGCGAGAAACTTTTTGAAGCCAAATCGAGACTGAGAGAAGCGCAACGGGGACTTCAAGAATATTAAACTCAAAATAGACAATTACAATCAGAAATATTCTGTTTACAAACCGTTTTTTATTACAAAATGTAATTTTTTGTTACGGATTCTGGTTTTTGGTTCTCAAAACTTTAGGACCTATTTTGACACCATACAGTTCTTGCCATCTCCGGTTTGAGGAGCAGAATAGCTGCTTCACCAGACCCAGACCGTAGGATTGCTGTGGTTAATACTGAGCACCAGTTACACAAAACAGAAGCTGGCAGAGAGCAACCAGACTAAACAACATCAATGTTTTTGTAAACAGAACAGGCATCAAATGTAAAACGTATCTTAGATACCGCATTAAGACAGTATTGAATCGGTTGAAGCTTCCATGTTTGATTCATTAAGACAGACGATCTAAGAGCGCGCATTCACTTAAGTCAATCGAACCTCCCACTTGCCTGTTACCTAGCAACAGTGTTCTCACAACTTTAATCACAGCGAGTCAATAGTATTTGCATTGGGATTTCCATTAGTAGACATCGCTACAACCATTAAAGGAACTCATTTGTGAGTCGTTCTAATGATCAGGTTAAACCTAGAAGGCTGACTAGAGAGAGTCTGAACCCAAACCAGGACTTTACTGGGAACAGACAGAGGAACCTGTACAAGGCACTGGTCTATTACGGCATTCTCTAAATGCAGAACCCAACACTCACGTTTAAAAACTTACCAAGTTTTAAAACCAGGCATTGCTGGTTCTGATCGCTGAGCAGTTATATTAATTCAAATTCCTTTGAGTACCATAACGTACTATGAGAACTAAAATAATTTTTAAAAAGACCAGCAGGTCAAGGGTTCGAAGCACACCCCAGCCAAGCTATCCTAGACAAAGAGCAAGGCGCTTAACAACAATTGCCTGGATTGTAGAAGTTGTAGGTCACTCTGCATAAGAGGATCTTCTAACTGATGTAAATGTTGGGCGCAACTCAACCCTTCAATCTCAAGGCACATCACTGACAATGGGACTCTTTAGAGATTCTGACTGACCTAAATGTAGAAAAAAACATGGAGGAAACCCACACACACACACAGGACAATGCAAATATGCAAACTCAAACCAAACTTTCTTAAGCTCCGTGAACCACCATGGTGCCCGAGAGTGGACCAAAGGGGAAAACACATATTTTGGGGGAAATACTACAGCTTATCTAAAGGGTATTTTGGGTCAGAAATGTTGTAAAGAGAGGAAAAATAACAGGTTAGCAAACCACATTAGTGACCCATGTCCCAGTCCCAATTTTAACCCAAGGTTGGGTGGATACACAGACAAGAATGGCCTCTGTGTCCTGAGACACAACCAGCAATGCTACGACTGGTATTCACCACTTGGACCCAAACCCAGATCACTGCAGGGTTGGGCTAGCAAACTGCCACCGCACCAGCTGAATAATATTCTGAGGGTTATTTTAGGTCAAACTAGAATAATTTGCTGGATAATGTAGCCAAATTTGTCTGGATTCACTCTAAAAGGTCATTTTAAATCTTGACTTACTATGATGAGCAGGATGAAGTAGATAAAGTTGTAGAAGGAGTGAGCATCCATCACATAATACATGATCTCCACCCATCCCTCCAAAGTGATCACCTAAATACACACACATTTCATAGGTTACTTACATGTACTGTGTTACGTAAATGTTTGCACACCCTTGCTCGGTCTTGTGCCATGTAGTGCTGAGTTATGGTATTCATCCATGTCCCCGATGCTCCCATCGTCCCATTGACCCACCTGAAAGATCACGATCCACGCGTATCCAATATTGTCGAAATTAATGGCGCCCTTGTGAGGATTGGTGTAGCACGTGCGGCAACGGGTGTAATAGCGGTTCCAGTTGACGCAAAGTCCCGGCACGGCGCCCAGGCTGGCATTGAGGAGGGTATCAGCTGCCAGGCCCATGGCCTGGAGGTGCACAGCATCCTCCACGTCCAGACAGCACTCTCGGCCTCCCTCCCGCCTAGCTGGAACATCGCTGCATGACATGATCCCGTTATCCTGAGGCAACGAGCAGATGAAGGGCCGCTCGTCTTCCTCGTCGGGAGCGTAATAGGGAGCGGGCAGCGCCATACCAGAGGATCTGTGAAAGCAAACAAACAGTACCAAATAAGAGGCAAATTTATTTTTCCCTCCATAGCAGATAAACCAATAAATAACCTTTGGTTTTGTTACTCCTGACCTGAGCAGCTGTGATTAATTATGCATAGGAAAAATCCAGCGATTTTCCGGCATGCTTGCTAGCAGTAGCTCTGACTAGTTTCCTTTGGTCTGTTCAGATATTTGTTCTCATCAGGAATAAGTACTTGATAGTCAGCACTATACAATCACACACGATTATATGAGATATGAGAGCTTATTTCAGGTGCATTTTTAGGATGTGGATTAATTGCCACTCTTGATCAAGTGGCTTCGAGAGTACAGGTGAGCAAAGAACTGTGGAACGTGTAATTGATTTGCTTTTCAAACACACATGGCTTCAAACAGGCACGTCTAAGGGGTTATAAACAAACAAATACACATGTTGTGTATATAATTTTGAAGCACTATCAAAAATGTGAATGTAGACGACCTAGTCCATCACTAAAGTAAACTGGAGTCTCTGTGGTGCCTTCTGGTAGGACTGGGAGTGACCAGGTGTGATTGGCTGTGCTTACGGGAGAAAACAAACCCATGTGACTCTGACCAGGACGAGTGGAAATACAATTAAATAAAATTAAACAAAATTTAAAAACTTATTAATGCTATTATATGACACGGTATGATATGATACATGATTTTTTTATTTAATAAATGTGTGCCAGATAATAAGATAAGACTACAAAGTGGGACTACATAATATAATATAACACATAAATAAATAAAGTGTAAAATAATTGCCATGCATTTTGGTAGATGAATAAACAATAAAGGTATACATACATACGAAATGAATTACGAAAATGATTAACTAAGGGGAAAATAAATACATAAATCAATAATGCACATCTGTAGACAAAAAGGTTGGGTGAATACAAAGACAAGAATGGCCTTTGTGTCCTCAGACACAACCAGCGGTGCGACAACTGGTATTCACCACTTGGACCCAAACCAAGATCACTGCAGGGTTGGGCTAGCAAATTGCCACCGCATCAGCTTGGGTTATTTTAGACTAACTAGAGTAATTTGCAGGGAAAATAAATACATACAGGAAAAATAAATACATAAATCAATAATTCACATCTGCAGACAAAAATTTTGTATTGTATTAATTACATATTAATTCATTACAATTAATTAATGTATGCATTCACATATTTTTCTTTCATATATTAACCCTTTTGAGCTCTTTTTTATCGGTACGCATGCCTTGGATGGGATACAAATACACTGGGACTGTGGTAGCCTAGTGGCTAAGGCACTGGACCCTGGACCTGATGGTACAAGGTTCAAATTCCACCTCTGCCAAGCTGCCACAGTTGGGTCCTTAAGCAAGGTTCTTAACTCACCATTGTTTGAATTGTAGGACTGTATGAGTTGTAAGTCGCTCTGCTAAATGCCATAAATGCAAATGTACAAGTCTGTTGTATTTTTATATTTTATTTTACTTTTATTTCATACGTTTTATTTATTTCTTATTTACTTCTTGCTCAATGTTGCAAATAAAGCAGATGGACCTAACCTAAATGTATTTTCAGTCAGAGTGTCCTAGATCACACAGCAAGGCAATCAAAGCACGTGTTGCCAGGTCTGTTGGTTTTCCCCTGAAAAAGTGAACTCTGTATAAAATGGTTTTTACGTACACATTCAAGCTCAAATGCAAACGACTTCATTCTTATGAATGTAATGCTGCAAAAACACACATGCATTCACTCATCATTTTATTGATAATCACCACTCAGAAACACGTATAGACACATTCCAGTTTACAATTACGTTCCATATGCACACATTTATGCTTGTTGTTTCTTATCAGACAGCTGTAGTTTGTTCATTATCTTAGTCTTGAATGCACCAAAAAGCAGCAGAGTGCTTCCCATCACTCTGGTCCAGACAGATAAATCCTAGCCTAACTCCCTCAGCAATGACACTCTGAAAGTAAACGAGAGACTGGAGAATGATGCATTCCTGCCTTTCAAAACTCTAATTGACTATTACGCAAATACAACAGAAAAGACAAGGATTTGTAATGCGGACGATGGTGAGGAGGGGCTTTGGAGCAGAATTTCACATTCGGATTGAGTACACGTGGACTGGTAGCACCCTCTCGGCAGCACGCAGCAGCCCCATCAATCTCCATTATCATCTACATCTTCATCGCTCAGTGGGGTTTGGAGCACCGAAGGGTCATCTTGGTACTGCATTCTCGGAAACCCAGCTCCGTGGCTCACCGCTGCAGATGTGATGGACATGGATCCATGGGAGATTCTCACAAATGAGGACACGCCAGTCAAGAAGACGAAATGTTCACTCACACGCAACAATCTCGGTTTGAGACACTTCATAACCCTTTTTGCTTCATTTGGATTAATGTAGTCCAAACTCTCACATGCACGAAGGTCATATGCAGATCATTGTTACCCACAATCTATGACTGCACCAGATTAGGTAAGACGAATGCTGGTTTAATCAAATATTAACAGTACTGTCCAAAAGTCTTAGGACACCATTAGATTTGTTTTGGTGGCAGTTTCCGACATATGCAGCCAAAAATTTCATCACTCCTTACTTTATTTATATATATATATTCTGAATAATTATCCTCAGACTGCTGAAGGGTTCCATTACCATCCCCATGAAGCTCCCAAATGCTGCGATTACTAAAGTGTAAGCTGAGGTCACCATAAATCCTTACCTTTTTTGCCTTTTAGAAGCTGTTTTCCGATCTATTTTTCATTTGGTTAATTTGGTTAAAACTGTATACAAATGATCTCTGTTGTCTGGTTGTTTTCTAGTAAAGAGACCGGGAAATAATAATATATGCTCATTATAACGCTGCTATAACAATGATATAGTCTACTGGTGACCTAAGACTTTTGAACAGTACTGTTTGTATTTAAGACAAATTAAACATAATTTAAACATATTATTGTACATTGTTATTGGTGCTGGAGTTTGATGAATGAAGTCCTGTTGGATGCTGGGTCGACTTTATTTCAGGACAGAGACGGCGCTCTGTGTCCTAGCGAGCTGAAGGACGTGTTTGACGTTTTTCCCTACATGCCATGGGGGCCGGACGTGAACAACACGGTGTGTACGAACGAGCACGGCTGGATCACGTATCAGGGCTTCATCTCCCAGTGGACGTGAGTTCCAGCTTCTCGGTGACGGCCCAGATCTGTAGCTGGACGCCTTTGAGTTGATCCTTGACGCTTTACTTGTTGTTGACGTGTTCCTGTGCGTAATTAGTGCAAATGAAAATGTGTTGGAAATGTTATTCAGGGCTGTATACAATAATATGTCGTAATTAATCGAAAAGAATACAGTGTTACGGAGTAGAATAAAATGGAATAATAACATAAACATAGCCTAAATTAAGGAGAAGGAAAAAAAAAATCACTTTATTAATCCGTGCCGGGTAAATATGATGCACGTTATCTGTTTAGAGGTCTAATCTTGGCTAGTACTGGGTCGCTAAAGTGTCCAGACACTGATTACTGCTCTGTGAGAATCTCCTGACGTGTGTGAAACAGGTTAACGGCGTACCTGGATGTCCAGCGGGGCTTGGAGTATCTCGGCTACCTTGGTTACTCCATTATAGCCGAGCAGGAGTCTCAGGCCGCTGCCATCACGGGTGAGTGTTTTAGGATTTTTTCCTCTGTATAACAAAGGCTGTTGTGCTGCGTGATGGGAAATCCCTGTATACCTGTTACATCATGATGATGTCACACAGGGGTCTGGAGGGGTGAAGGTTTAAGGGTCCAATTTTCAGACTGTGATCTCTGATCGTGTGTGTGTGTGTGTGTGTGTGTGTGTGTGTGTGTGTGTGTGTGTGTGTGTGTGTGTGTGTGTGTGTGTGTGTGTGCGCGCTACAATGGTTTGTCGCCCCGTCTAGGATTGTTCCTACCCTTGCACCCAGAAATGCCGGGTGGGCACCGGCTGGCCTGCGACCCTTTGTGTGACCCTTAAGCAGAACATGATAAATAATAATAATAATAGTTTTTAACTTCCAATGTATTAATAAATGAATTCTTCAAAAATACATTGCCAGTCCTGGATCTGTTTTTTTTTCCGGATCAGCAGATATGCTTCCATCATGTGATACTGACCAGTGGTGCCCCACATTAACATAATATATGCCCAAAGTCATGCACAATGGCTTGAGAGGCTAAATAATTCACACAGAATTTAAATTATATTTGTTGTTGCTTACAGCTTACATTACAGTGAGCTTAAGTCAAATTACAACAACAGTATCATAAACTTTTTATTCCTCTTCACCCAGGTTGCCAATAATTCTGAAGCTGACTCTCCATTTACACACAAAGCACTCAAAACTGTAATAAATAAGCTGTAAGGGTTGACCATGTCATCACTACAGGGCAGCAGACACGATTTGTTATGGTGTTGTGCTATGTCTCCAGCAGAGGGTGCTAAAGAGGTACAGTTGAAGCGTGCATATTAAGACCATAAGACTTTGTAGAATCTCACACTCAAGTTAACGTGCATTGCCTTCACCAGCCATTCTCTGAAACATTTAAGAGAATTGTTGTGCCTTTACAGTAGCAGGGACGGTAGGGTAAGATAAGGGTAAGGGAATTGTTTGTGTGTGTGGACAATACAAGAAAAACAAAAAAACCAAAAGAACAAGTAATAGAGATAAGAAGCGCTAAACTGGAAAAATAAAATAGATTAAAGTATAAAAGTATACTTTCATCTTCAACTGCAAATATGTACCAAGGGTAGGTATTTAATTGCCCAAGGTTTTATGAGCAAAAACTACATACAAGAAGCCAAGAAATATGCATTCACAAAACTTTCTGCTTATACAACAATTTCAAACCCTATAAAATCCTGCTTTTACAACCAAAACCTGCCTAAATTTAAAAAATCAATTATTTTAACAAATAGATAGAAGCAAGATTTGTGGCACTGACTTTCATCAGGTTGCCATATATTGCTATACAGTGGAACCTCGGTTTTCATCATTAATCCGTTCCAAAGTGCCGGACGATAACCGAAAGGAACGGAAAGGTTCCCATAAGAAACAATTTAAATCCAGTTAATCAGTTTCAGACACTGAATATAAAATAAATACATTTTATGGAGAGTACCTATAGTTCACCATACAAAAAAACAATAAGAAATAAACAAACAGTTACAGCAATCACTTAATAAAGCACAAAAAACTATGTTTATGCTCGCTCAACGAAAAACAAAGCCAGTGCGAAAGAAAATTAGTTTATTTACTGCACTGACTGTAATAAATCTGCTCTTATAGCTTTTCTAGATGTTCATTCGTGAACTTGTACAAGATAAATAAAGTAAACAAGCTGGGTTCAGTAATCTTGTAATCCACTCTGCTAGTGGATTACACAGTGCAACAATTGGCCTGAACACTCAGTTTGGGGTCTCTTAAAGACACAGTACACATTACTGGCTGGTACAGTGGGTGAGCGACAAACATATGGGCGGCATCACATGGGTTGGCAGATGAAAACCAGGCAGATGAACGATAACTGGGACCAAATTTGGCTGAAAAAAGTTGCAGATAACCAAATTGTACGATAACCAGGCTAATGAAAACCAAGGTTCCACTGTATTTACATTTGATTGCTGTAGCTAGGTGCAGGGTACGGTTCCTGTCCCTGCATGGCCCCTTGTGTGGCCCCAAGGGCAGCTTGCTGGGCAGCTTGTTGAACATGAGGGTTTTTCCAGGCGCCCGTGGTCCACTCCTCTTGAGCTTTAGACATGCTTCCTCCACTGCCCAGGTACATATTATGAACCTAGTGGATCAAAGAACACTCTTCATGCAAAAAGGTTTTACTTTACTTAACTTATATATTGCAGAGGTGTGTTCATTAATCCTGTTTTCATAAGTGTAAACAGTGAACCACTTTAGGATCAGACTTTCGCTCATGAAAGACTTAACAGCTCTACAGGACTTAAAATCGTGTTTAAATTATGCTCTTGGATAATAACAAGTTGCCTCTGACTACATACATTTGAAGTACAATGATCAGAAGTTCATGAGCACTTTTCAGGCTCCCCAGGCATTTGTTTATGAGTGAGGAATTGTATGTGTGATTTATCTACACAAATTTGGAAGTTCGCTGTAAAGAGCTAGCTTCTGGAAACAGAAAACATTTACAGAATTCTATGATATAATGTACTTATTCCTAGTTAGGATAAGCAAAGGTATGAGAAGCCTCCTAAGCTGCTTTTTTTCTCCTTTTAAACTGTATTGACATTGCTTTGCACATTTGAACCTGTAGTGTTTATTTGTGGCAACCTCTGACATGGTTGAGATGTCAATAGACCTTACACATCTGTAGGACCAAATTTGTTTACCTAAAGAAGACCCAGGTGTGGGAAGAACATGCAAACATGCACACAGACAACAGCTGTTTTTTAAATGTAACTTTTTTGGTGTATTATTATTTCGAATCGATGTAATAACATTCAACTCGTGCTACAATCAAAGTTTTCCAAATTAAAAAAAAAATCTTTGCATAGACTTGCTTGTGTGCATTTTTGTGTCAGTATTGAAAGTAAACTTCTAGTTACTACACTGATCCTAAATATTAGGGGATATTTCATTAGGGGATAGGTCTTTAGTTAAATTTGATGAGCACTATATATCTGGAGGACACTTTTCCAGAAGTCTTGAGTTATGCAGCAATGTGTTTTGAGAGTTATAATGTCCTTTCAGTGGCCTTTCCTTTATCAAACCAAATTATTCTTAGGGCCTTTTGGTCCTTTCTAGTCTCTATCCTACACCAGATTTTCCTGGTCTATCTTTGATGGTCAACTCAAATGGCAAAAAATTTCACTGTTGCCCTAGTCAGGATGATATAACGTCAAGGGTGATTCATGTCAACTGAATCATCAGTCATGTGATTCAATATTATTTAAATTATTGGAAATAATGTATGTTGGAAAATAGGACTCTCAATAACAGTAAAGTTTGAGTCTCAAGATTTTTGTTTGGGACACACCTCTGCTAATTAATGTTAAAATACATTACCTTAGTAAGGGCAATAAAGGAGAGAGCTGCCACAGCTGTAAACATGATGGTGGGAATCAACATGATGATAGAGGCAAAGATACTAGTGCCAAAGAAGACAATGGTTCCTAACCAACCACTGGAAAACAGATCCAGAACAGTGCAGTACAATAAATTAATAAGCACTATGGCCCCATTATATAAGAACACTTTGTTAATATATAGTTACTGTAATATACAAATCTCATTTTAGTAGTGGACTGTACATAGTATTTTTGTCTCAAACTCTTACCAGACCCCCCATCCTGGAATCCCAATGGCTTGAATGGTACTGATTAGAACTTGTGCCATGAAGACGAAGAAGAAAGCCATGAAATTGAAGTAGCTATCGGTCCTAAAGAAGGCAGATAGACAGTGAGAGGTGACACATCCCATCATAAACTGTCAAACCCACGGGCCTCATTTGCTGGGGTATAAATAACAGCATTGTGAAGATTCAGACACAAAGCTCCCATGACACCACTGTCAACAAGCTCAACTCAGACTGAGCATCATTAAGTGATGCAGGGAATTTTGAAATGTGTACATCAGGGTCACATTAAAACTATGTATTACATAAACCCAGTTTGGCTATATATAGACAGAGAAGCCAAACCACTATGGCCACCTGATCTGCAACCATGTTTAGGCCTCATGTTTAAGTAATGTGCACTTTAATCCTTGTAGTTAAGGTTTTCCATCAGACCACTAACTGACTTACTTTTGACGGCAGATAGGGATTAGAATTTAGCACCTAGTATGCAACTGCATAGCCTTTTACTCCCTTAACCAGCAAAAAAAAAAATCTGTCAACATCATTGAGGCCGTAGATGCAAAAGAAAAACTTGTGCATAACACAGGTGCAGTTAAGATGTAGAGAAAAAAATCTATATATTGTTTGGTGTCCGTAGGTAATTGTTTTAATACATTAAGCTCATTATAATATATTGAAATGGGAAGAAAATGAGCAATTCTTTGGTGCCCCTGCTTTTGATGATTGGAGGTACACTGCAGCTGTCAGAACTCTGGCAAGATTGAGTGCTTTTAATGCTGACAAAGTATATACAAGAAGCCAAAGAGTTAAAAACCATTTCTTTTCAACAGTATATTAATAAGGACATCTGCGTTTTACCATGGAAAAAAATACTGTATATACCTACATGGTGTCTTGGTCCTCCCAAGATTTCTTCCTACTGTTTTAGGGAGTTTTTCCTTTCCACTGTCGCCCTAGACTTGCTTAACTTGGGATTGGCCTTTTAGGATAGTGTAATATTGTGAAGCTGCTTTGAGACAATGTTCCATAGTAAAAGGCGCTATATAAATAAATAAACTTGAACTTGAACTTATCAGCCTTTGCCAGGGCTCCCGGTCGGTCTCCGGTCAGTCAGTGAATGTGGGGGTCCTGGCGAGCACTCTTTCTAAAACCCCTTCTATGCTTTACTTCTTGCATTTTTCTCTACATTATTATTATATTTTCTCTACAACCCATGGACAGCAAATACACTAGTATTAGCAGCCATTAACTCTCCATAGCACCCACACCATGCCAGCTGGAATCAACCCAGAACCTTCTCTTTGTGGGATAACAGTGCTAGCCACTAAGCGACATTTAATAATAGACACTGGGTGTCTACACTGAACATGACAAACCAAAGTTTCCCTTAATTATCCCAAAAGCGCAAGCAGTTCACACTTTCAGTAAAAGCCACTTTCAGAATAAAAAAGTAATTGAAACATGTAAAAGAAAGCCAGCCACGCAACAGACAAGGTAATGATAGACCATAGCTTTATGTTTTGATTAGCCACTTCTAACTGTATAACCTACCAAAATACATATTAGCCCACTATAGCAAAAATATGCTAAATAATTAGTTTAATTAGCAAAAGCCAATTAGTTATGCTAGCTAGTTCAACAGGCACATACAAGCTTGGAAAATATGCTATATAACATAATGAGTAATAACATCATTATAACAGTGAACTACTACTCATGCTGCAAGCCTGCATGAACTGTTGATCCCAAAACAACAAAATAATTTCACATGCGGTTTTCTCAAAAAGGGATAAGAGGAACAAAACAGAGAAACTAAAAATAAGAGCTAATACAACAAGAGCTTCAGAACAGAAAGAGATTATACAACAGGTCAACAAAGGGAATGAAGCACCAAACAGGTGCTGTTTTGGGTAATAATGGTAAAATACTGCAGACGTTTTGATTTCAATTAGTTTCAGCTTGTTCAAGACAAAGCACAGGAATGAATGAACACTGTTTTAGTCAGTTTTAATAATTAATTCGTTTTTCATCTCTCATCCACTGCAGAGCAATGGACATTTTAGTGTTAAATCACTTACTCTCTATATTTTATATATATATATATATATATATATATTTTTTTTTTTTTTTATTTTTTTTTTTATAATTTTTAACA